>QKWP01000825.1:94599-147500 GCA_003550325.1 Gigaspora rosea
ATATTGTAAAATATTTTTTTGGTTAAAAAATTTCTTTAAAATTTAATATTTTCAGCTTATAAGCAACATAAACTTTTTGTCTTATAATATAAGTTTAAATAATTCAAAAATATAATCCTTGTTTTTAAATATTATAATACCAAATTTTATTTAAATATCTTAAATGATTAAAAAACTAGATCAGAGGTATATTTATAGTAATTATACAGGCAAATTTGCCTGCAAACCTCTACAAAGTAAGGAATAGTCTTAGCTGAAATTTGCTCGCAAAGTTTCCTTGCTACAGGTAAGTTACTAGAGCAACAATTTACTGCACATTTGATTCTCTTGCCAGATGAAGACTCAAACGTAGATGATAAGTCTATTCCTTCTCAGAGCTCTATAAGCTGATCGATAATAGGTGCCAAATAATAGTTTAACTGATGCAGCTTTGGTTCTGATATCCCAGGTATAGATGGCGGTGAAATTATAGTAGCAATTTCTATATTCAGCAGTAGAAATTGTTGAAATAATTGCACTAAAAATTTTTTAAGATTGTGATGCCAAATTAAATTTCAATTGTTAAAATTAATTTATATACAAAAATTAAATCAACTGTTGAAATTAAATTACAGTTGAAATTAATTATGGTTGAAATTAAATCATTGGTTGAAATTTAATCATCTGTTGAAATTAAATCAACAGTTGAAATTAAAATTAACAGTTTAATGGTTCTCAAGCATTTTTCTCAAAGTGTTTATTAATTAAAGAGATTATGCACAAGTACTACAATTAATTGAAGCAATACTAATAGCAATTTTGTCAAAAGTTTTTGTTGCAAAACACAGTTATTAAATTTAGTACAATATTATAGTTTCTGATCATCTTTTTTAGTTATTGTGATAAATAAAATCGATTAGCTGAATAATTTATTTTTCACCAATTAAAAATTCTATATGCCAAGTCTGAAAGTTATAATTTAAATGCTCAAAGTTTTATTTTTTTTGTTATAGCTAAGATATCTAGAGTTATAGCCCCAATTTTTTTTTTATCTCTCAATATTACTATATTGTTTGTACTTTATTTGGAATCAAAACCCAAACTCTCAAATTTTTCATTTACTTACATTAATTAAGTTTTGGAATCAGGCTTTCTATTTTATTTGGGACCAAAAATTTAATAAGGTAACTGCACAATACTGTTAACAAGCTTAACAAAATTTCAGTATGATATTTAATTTACTACAAATCGACATATGATACTATATGCGGTTAAGGCTAATTTGGTACTATCATGATAAAACAATTGTTAAATTGTGATGATATTCTTAATCATAACTTGCTCATCAAGATATTAGTAGATTATATTAGAAGTTTTAAAAAATGAATATTTTAACAGTTTATTAATACTAACTAATAAATTATTTACATTCTAGCCTATTTGTGTACAGCATTATATAATATAATTAATCAAGTATAAAATTTTAATATATATTGTGTTTATTCAATATTTTATAATTAGAAAATTAAATTGTATAGAATTTTTTTTAACTTTAATCATTTAATCGTATCTAAAAGTTTAACTTATTTAGGTGTTATGATGAAACGCAGCATAAAAAGCATTTTGTATGAGAATGGAGTTGTAAATAGCGTTAGTAAATATTATAAAAATATATATATATTTATTTTTGAATACTTAAATCAAGCAATATATTAATAGACAAAACTAGTAATATTAGAAATAAATCAAACAAAAAATGAGACATAACTTAAACTTGAAATACTTAAAATAATCCTTTGAAAGGAATAATCATATACAAATAGCACTACGAAAGCTATACCAAACTAGTTTAATATAAAATGCAAATCAGACCACAATGTCATGTGAAAATATAACCAATAAAGAACACTTTTTAGATAATATATACTACATTGTATACTGTTCCTAGTACAGCCAAATTAATTTTAATAATTAAATTATTTCAACCGTTAAATTAATTTTGACCGTTACTTTAATTTCAACTGTTGAATTAATTTTGACTATTAAATCAATTTCAACTGTTGAAAATAATTTCGGTTTCAACAGTTGAATTTAATTTTCAACCATTGAAATTTACAAAATTAAAATTTAATTTCACCGCCATCTATAGGCCCAGGTATGATAGACAATGTTATTATGTAGGATAGTTTAAACCTTTTATGTATAAAATTAACATCATATTTGATTGACAAATATAAAAAAAAAAAACAAAAACCTTTCTTGACGTGGAAGATTACATATGACAGCATATATGACCCCACGCTATATTGAGACGTCTCAAATAGTTGAAACTAATCCAAGTTTAGCATCAATTCTATATGGCTATCAACTGTTTCTGGATGAAAAAATAACTCTCCTTTATCATCAGAGAATGATTTTCATATCCTGCCATCATATATATCTGATAATTGGGGTTTGAAGATCTGATAGGCCTATCTTCTGCATGCCTCTTCAAATCCTGATTGCTAAAATAGCTTTAGAAACTGTTGCTTGAGATTTACCATAGGATAAATTGATACTGGCTTTCTGATTATTCCATCTTGCACCCTGACTTTTTTCGAAAATATTGTATCACATGATACTTGTTTGCTGATATTTACATGGTTTGGAAATTCCACGTGAGTACAGCAAAGTATTTTTGGTATTTGTTCTGCTTTTTTTGTTGAAATATCTTTTGGATTATATAATTTGCAGCAAGATTCATATACAGCAAATCTTGTTGTATGATCTGATATACTAGCCATCTTTTTTGCTATATTTATTAATATAGGAAGGCTACAATATTTTTGTTCATCAATATGAGTTAACAAACGCCAGAGATATTTAATCAGGGTGTAAATGCTTGTATCAGAATGCTGATATTTTTGTTGGCAACAAAAAATCTACAATACAATTTCTAATAAATCTTCGTCAATAATTCTGGCATTGGTCTCTGGAGTATCATCTAAATCAGATGCATCGAACCTTATTAAATTCTCTTTTTTACTCTCTTCTTTGCTCTCTTTTTCAGTATCAGTTTCATTAGTTTTATTGCTTTTCATGTCATTATTTTCATTTTCATTTTCATCATTAGAAGAACTTGACAAATTTTTTTCAGAATAAAAGGATGACATTTTTGCATTATGAAAGCCCTTGGGAAGCCATATAACAAGGAACTGAAGATTTTCAAGCTGTGGTAGAGGCATCAAATTATATGTTTCACTATTCGATGTTTAACCTTCTGTTGAATCAATAACCTGATCTATTAAAAAAATATCATTCATCATATCTGAAAACCTTTTGCCGTTATCGATATCTTTTGGCTGATATCCAACTTGACGGTTTGATATGGCATGCTTTTTTTTACTGTAGAAGGTTCTTGTTCTTGTGCTTCATGGTCTGCTTTAACTCTTGGATCTCTTTCTATCATTGCATATACTACAGAAACATGCTACTTTTTTGCATGTATGTCTTTTTGTTTGTAAAATAAAAGCAGGTTTTTTAACAATTCCTTTGTTTTTTTGTAAGTTATGATGAAATATCTATGTTAAGAAGCAAGACACAATATTAAGATAAATACAAAAAAACAATATTAAAAAGTAAAAAAAAATATTAAGAGAGAATATATTAAAAGAGAAAATAGCTTACAAAAATGTTTTAGCATATTTATATTTTAGAGAAAAGAACAACATTGGTAATTTATTTTTATTATCAATTGTACAATATGTATATCGGACAAGTTCTCCAGGTTGATAGCATAGCAGTTATGCTCCGAGGATGCAAATCAAAAGTTACCAGTTCAATTCCACCCAAAGGCGAAATACAAGAGCCAGCCGGTTAGGGAACTGTACAACGTACTTAATTGGGCAGCCGTTATTTCAAAACTTTGTGGCTGTAAAGTGAATTGTGTTAGAATCCCGATTTGGATGTAACCGAAATCACAAGATGTAGTAGGAAGATCTTTGCCTGCGAACTTGCGGCACCTAGCTCGGCTAGGATTTGGAGGTTGATATTCCCTTGAACTACAAAAATCTGGCACTTAGGCGCCGGTGCACAACATCGCCTACAAGGACCTTCAAGGCACCTGGGGGTTGTCAGATCATAACTATGACCTTTCCAGAGGATCTCCCGATAAAGGTTATGGCTTGGTATGGCAAGTCGAGGTAGGGGATGGGGTTCATGGCGGGAACTCGATAGTTGGGGACTAGATATGAACCGTAGCTATGATATTGAGTCTGGCAAGATGATCGAAGAAAGAAAAAAAAATATATGTATATTGGACAAAGAATATTTTATTTTACACTTTTACATATTTTACACATATGGTAATTTATAATTTATTTATTAATTATTGTTTATTTATTAATTAATGATTATTCTTTTTATTTTCTATTTTTCAAGAGATTCCTTTTCTTTGTAATAGCGAAATTATATCTCTTTTATACTATTTACATCAGAAAGAGTATAAGTAGCTTAAATAATAATTTACAATTCATTGACTAATGCTTTCTTTTCCTTCTCGCTTTCTCAAGCTATTATTTTACCATATAGTTCTCTCTTTGGGGATGCGGAATCTTCTACTAATAATCTCTAAGCCCAAAATGATAATCCAAAAGTCTTGAGGTCGATCATTACAAAGCTCCAACTTAATGATTATCATATTACTGTACCCACTTTCGCATCTAGCTCGTAACAATAGGTTTCAAAACAAAGAGCATTAATATTAGTAATTTATTTTTAATATCAATTGTACAATACGCATATCAGACAAAGTATATATTATTTTTACACTTTTTATATAGGTTTCAAGGTAATTGATTTTTTTTAATATTAATTGTAAAATATGCGTGTCTGGAATAAGAAAAAGTTGCATGCTTTCTGTATGAGTTTTAAAACAAAAAAATTATAATATTGAAAGTTTATTTTAAATTTCTATTATAGAATTCACGTTTTATTTTATTATAGAATCAGAGTAACAGATATACATTTTGGAGAAAAGTAAAAAAAATCAAAGTTTAATTTGTTTGATATTTTTAAAAAATTAAAAAAATCAAAAATTAATATTGTAAAAAAATCAAAGAATAAAAGTTTAATTTGTTTTAATGAAATCGAAGTTTAATTTGTTTTAATAAAATCAGAGTTTAGGTTAACTTGTTTTAACCAGATTATTTTTACTAGTATATTGATAAAATTAATCAATTAATTATATTTTTACTCTGTGATTTGTAAATTTCAGTATCAGATATACATATCAGAAAAAATAAAGTCAATTACTTTTTCATTATTGGGTCAAAAAGTGATGAAATCAAAAATTTTATTTTTATTATACAAACATTAATTATATAAATAAACAAATATATATATGATATATATATATAAATTTTTAAAATACGATTTACATGTGTAATATTATATATATAAAAAAATTTTTTTAAAATATGATTTACATGCAGTTTTGTTTATTTTACTAAAAATAAAATAAAGTTATGAAAAATGATCATATGCATCGTACAATATTAAGGGATTAGTATTGAAGTTTATTTAAAGGTCACTATTTAAAAAAAGAAAAAAAAAGTTAAGGGTAGAATATATGTAGATCATTTTTATATTACTAATTATAACTCTACTACTGTAGGTTTTCGAAAATAAGCTACCTCCAAAAGAAGCTACCCCAGATTTTCAGAAAAATTTTTAAAAAAATTATTAACAGTTTCTACATATAAAACTTTTTTTTACTATGTAAACTTCAAAAGGTCGAATAAGTAAAGTTGTTTAGCGTAACGAAATACATCTACAGTAAAAATTTTATGGCATTTGGACAACTTTTTATTAGTACGTTTTTCAATTTTTCAAAAAATTTAACAATTCGAAAAAAGCCACTCCACAATTTTTTGTGTAACTTTTTGGCCAAAAAGGGTA
Source organism: Gigaspora rosea (assembly GCA_003550325.1). NCBI lineage: Eukaryota > Fungi > Glomeromycota > Glomeromycetes > Diversisporales > Gigasporaceae > Gigaspora > Gigaspora rosea. The sequence goes on from QKWP01000825.1 coordinate 100,516, forward strand.
GCTTATTTTTGGACAAATACGGTATGTAAATCAGATTATACAACACAATCACTACGGATGAGTTACATAAAAATAAATATAACATTATAAGTTTTGAATACTTGTTTTATCAAAATATCAAAAAAAACTGTATATTAACTAAGTTGGTATGTTAAAAATTTACTTACTAAGTTAATGAATTTTGTGGGTGATAAATAAATTTTGCGGGTGACAACGCGAAACTAGCCAATCACATTACATGATTTATGAGTGATCTACAAGTGATCAATATAGGGTATACTTTACCCTTAAATGGTTTTATAAAACAATATAAAAAATAACACAGTGACTTGCTTTATTTTCAAAAAATATATATATATATAAATGTAAAGTTTTTTTATAAACACCTAATAAAAAAAACTCACTCGACAAAAATTGTAGTCAAAATGGTTTCAGAATTTTGCAAAATTTGACTGGCCAACCAATTTATTAAGTTTGTATAACCTAATGAAAAAAAAACAATTGATACAGAAAAGCAATATGGATATTGGCAATTTATAGTTGACTCTGAAAAAAATTTTTGAATTAAAACGTTATAGTATTTCATGTAATAGTTTATTTCATCATGTGGGCTAGAGGGACCAAATTGAAAATTTTTCAAAATATATTTTTTATATAAATTAATTTAGAATAAGATTAGGATCATTTTTTACTTAAAACACAAAAGTAGTTGTATTAATAAAATTTTGCTATATTGTTCATTAAAGTTTGCACTTTCTTATGATTTATTATAAGATTTACAACATAAAAATTGATTTTTTGAAGATCTTTTGTTTTGTCAATTTGTTCCTTTTCGCAGCAACTATAGTTTATTTTATATAATCAGTAATCGAACATTTATTTTCCAATCTAATGACATTGAAATTTTTTCGAAAATTACATATGTATAGTAAATACAGGACCCTGGACATTTAGTATAGAGGTTATACTTGTTTTTTTAGCAAAAACCCCTAAAATTTGAGAAGCAAAAAATAGTTTTTGCCAAATATTTTGGCATCCAGTGGACCAATTTGAACAAACTTTTTTTAAAATGAAGCTCTCAGTAAGACGCATCTAACAAAAATAAGTTCATTCAATTCTGATCACTAGATCAAAAGTTATTTAAACAAATATTTTTTGTCATTTTTAGCAAATTGGGCTAAAATTGGCCAAAATCCAGTTATGACCTATATGAGAGATGTTCGGGGTCCTGTAAATACAATGCCAACCAAATTTCATGACAAATTTCTTTTTTTTGAATATAAAATTATCTGTTTTTCGAATCTTATTTTTCTTTTACAAATAAATTTGTTCCATTACTATTTGATACTTCGCTTCTTATTCAATTTTTTCTTCCGTTAACTATCACTTTTTTTTTCTACAAATAAATTTCTTGCATTACTATTTGATACACCTTCATTCATTCAATAACTTCATGTTTCTTTCAATATTCAAAATAGCCCTTGGACTTTTTTTATATACACAGATATAGGTAATACTTATCTATTTCACTTCATATTCAATAACTTTCTTCGTGTTGTGTCTTTTTTATTTATAGTAGTTTTGAAAATTTTGGAAAATTTTGGTCTTATTTTTCTACAAATATTCATGTTATGCCACCAAAAACTGTCTTTCATTTTGGTCCTTCTCTCAAATCCCATAAAGTTATGGATTTTAGAAAAAGAAAACGTTTATATTCTTTTTCTTCTCGTTCTTCTTCACCTTATGGTTCTCGTTCTTGCTCTTCTTCCTGTTCTCGTTCTTGCTCTTGTTATCATTGCTCTTGTTCTTATGCCCGTTGTTCTCACTCTCATCATCATCGCTCTTGTTCTCATATCCGTTGTTCTCGCTTACGTACTTATCATTCTCATTCTTGTTATTTATCTTCATGTCACAAGTATTATTATAATAGTAGATCAAGTTCAAGCGAAGGTAAATTATCTATTTAATATTATCAAATAACAATAATTTTTTACTGATACAAATATTGGCTACATGATATTCAACTAGATTCTACTAGAAGTAGTCGCATAGATTTAGAAGAAAGCATGTTGTACATTTTACTTAAATTATTGCTTAACAGTTAAATGAATATTAGTTAATATAACTTTATTATAGAAAATTTAGCCTTGAAATCTCAAGTTGCTCTTCTTGAAGAAAGACTTGGATGTATTGAAGAAAGATCTAAGTCGGATGTCTCAGAATTAACTGACTGCCTTGATAGTATGGATATTGACGATATTGGTAATGATAGTGGTGAAAGTAGAGAAAGTAGAAAAGGTCATAAAAATTCGAAACAAAAAAAAGAGAAAAATCTTTCTCACCTGGTAGATCATATGACCGAAGCCAAACAAGATTTAAGCAAGGACAATTGATTCCAATGGATCTGGAATATAAATTAGCATTTAGGGTAAATTATTTTTTTTATATTATATACTTTATTATTATACTAATTTGTAGATATAAATATCTGATTTGTATATTATATTTTTATAATAATAGAAAGAAGTACTCAGAGTTGCAAAGCAACTTGCATATAACAATCCACGCTTAGCAATTAGTGAGAAAAAAAACTGGCTCGATTAAAAAGCATTTGTGGAGATGATAATCTTACCCGCTTTTAAACAATATATTAATAAAAACCTCCAATATTTAGACAGTAAAGTTGTTCAAGTGCTCCAAAGCAATCACAAAGTCTTTTATTGACAGCAAAAAATTAAGGCGGATAGTGCCAAATTAAAGTTAAACAAAAAAACATGTTGGGAAAAATTCACGTATACAAGGAGTAAAATTTTTTTTGTATAAAAAAAGATGATTTCATATATATATATTGGATTTACATTGCATTTGTTTAGAAAAAAAGAAGAATGGACGGGTTACAGTATCTGATTCGCATTAAGGATCTGATTATTAAAAAATACCGCATATTAGCTGATTTTGTTTGTACCCCAAAATTATAGGGTGATTAATAACAACAGTTAGTTGTTTGACATCTTGATTAACCAATAGAATTATAATACCTACTGTACTTCTCTTACAAACGATATTACACTTAATACTATAATACACTTAGATAGAATTTTATATTTATAATTCATTAAGACCTTAGTAATACAGGATTATTTGCAGTATACAACAACGTCTTAAAAGTATATAAGAATAGGTTCACTATTGTTTTCATATTTATACTCAACAATAGTTTTAATAACTCCAAGAAAGTTTATAATAGGTTTAAGTGACTTATGGTTAGACATTAATTTAAGTTGGTTTGCTTAAATCAATCAATCGTCTATTGGGCTTTCTTGAATCGATCATCGTCCAGGTAATATATTTACATACTTTAAAGTACTTTTCAAGAACATAACATTTTGCTATATTTACCCAGCTAAAAACAAACATTGTTCTAGATATAAAAATTTAGTTAGGAACTGACTATGATTACTTATTTAATAACTACTTTAAATTATTGATTAGGGAAAAGGATTTAACAATAGGTATTATATCATAACTAAGTTTTATAATATATTGATATTAAATTATTTACTAAATAATTTTATAAATAATTAATAGGCACAAACAAGTGGATACATAATTCAGAAATTAATGACAACTTGAACAAAATATTAATAGAAAATAAATATCAGATATCTTGGATATCTTATGATGAATTTAAAGGCATTGAAGGGACAGGTAAAGGGGATTTGCAACTGTATATTGTGCTGAATGGTTTTATAAAAGTCAAAATGTAGATAGAATTGTTGCACTTAAATTATTTCATAAATCAAATAATTATCACAATGATTTTATAAGAGAGGTAATCTTTATGAAATATTATTATTAATTATATTATTTGTTATTTCTTTTATACTAATAATATGCATATATAATTCATTTTAATAATAAGTTAAAAGCATATTGTGATATTGGCCTTAAAAATCCAACATTTTTAAAATGGTTTGGTATATCAGGAGATGAAGCTTCTAAAGATTATATTCTTGTCATGGAATATGCATCGTTTGGTTGTTTGTGCAAAAATTTGCATGATATAGCAAAAATAGAATGGAAAGATAAATTAAATCTATTACAATATATTACGTTAGATTTTCAAATAATCTATTCTCATGATCTTGTTCTTCGAGATTTACATAGTGGAAATATACTACAAAATGACTTTAAGAATGCATACATTGCAGATTTAGGACTTTAAAAAAAGTTTGTAAAATGTATGTATTGTATGTATATAACTAATTATTTTTATTTATACTTTATCGATTACTAATTTAAAGGGTTTTAAAAGTAAGATGTATTATATACAATAGAGTATATGTTGCATACTAAATATTTCTAAAGGTTTGCACTTAACCATAGGACTTCACTCAACTCAAAATGTTAACTAACGTGCCAGTTATAAATAATTTCTGATTACAAAGACAAAGACAAATGACATAAATACAAAATCTATCACTATCTAACTTGTGAATATTATTTGTATAATTTTTATTATGCTTATTTGAAATCAATTTCAAGTGCTTAATATTATGCTTTTTGAGTTGAGTCATATAGAGTTATCCATTTAATATAATTAGGGTTGTTGAATTTCATATAAGTATAAAACTTTATTTAGCCAAGTTATTTAAAATTTTTTAGTTAGGTAAAGACTATATTGGTTGAACGATTTTTAAAGTTTTTATATCCGTGCAAAGATTATATTCAGTTAGATTATTTCAAAATTTTCATAGCTGGCAAAAACTATATTTGATAATTTTTAAAATTACTAACTGGGAGATTTTAAAATTTTTTAATTGTTGGATGAAAAATAAATAGGATTGAGAAACATTTTTAAAGTTCTTATAATTTTGAATTCTAATTCGAAACTATTTGTTTTCCTTGTAAAGTTGTTTAAAAGTTCAAAAAAATAAATATATTTATATAAAATAGTTCATCGAATTTATTCTACATATTTTTTTTATTGAAACTGATCTTAAAGTTGTTGCGAAGATTTTTTTCCATAGTTGCAGCAAATATATACATTGGAATTGTTGCTTGATATTTAAAAAGAAAAAAAAGTTGGAATAATTAAGATAAAGTTTCGAACAAGTGAAAATAATAGTGACAAAAAATTTTAATTATTAGTAAATAGTAATATACAAGTTGTTAAATAAAATCTATATAATAACTACAATTGATACAAACCTTGTTTGCTATATAAATCGGATTAGAAATAGCTATAGTACTTCAAAATGCTATTATATCAAGTTGGACAGAGCATCTAGTTATATATGTTTTTCAGAAGCACTAAGTCCAATAACCTTTGATTTTTAGTCCAGCCCAATATCTAAATTGTTGTAAGAACTAAATGGTTCTCAGATAGTATATTAATATAGTGATTTGAACTGGTTGGGTTATAATCGGTTAACCGACCCAAACTGAATAAATTTTGGGTAACCAGTTGAGTAAATGCTTAATCAGTTGACCCGTACAACCAGTTGAGAATCGGGTTACAAAATATAAATGACATCATAAAAAAGCAAAGGTCCCGAAAGGTTCCGAAAAGGAAATGAATGAACATAGTAGACGAGACAAATTTGAGTAAAGGTCCAAGAATTCCTAAAAGCAAACATGAAGTGATCTTAATTGATTGAATCGGTTGATACCAAATATTTCAGTTTGGTTAACTGATTAAAGAAAATTTTCTCAGTTCAAATCACTAGTTTCATATGCTTTTTCGAATATATTTGCTACATCTATTTAAAATACGTTCTATAAACAAAATACAAGTAAAAAAACTATTATATTAGAAACTATATATAAATTAAGCATACTTTTCACAATTAACCATTACCTTTACTTTTTTTTGATGGGTTCCAGAGACAGATGATTGGTTAGACGCAATAATTCATATATTAAAAATTTTGTTTATTACGATTTTAAAATGTAATAGCCAATCAGGTGATTTGTTGATCACAAAATAAACCCTAAAAAATGATTTACATATATGTGAAAAAAGGCCCAAAAAAAAAATCAGCCCATATGGACTTAACCAAAAGGAGTGAAAGGACGACCTTGCTGATGTGGTTGTTAAAACTGCATATCATTCAGATGAACTATTTGAAATAGATATTGAACTCGCAAGGCAGGAACGATCCAAAAAAAATCGTTTATACAATGATAATGACAATAATTAACGTATAAATAATAATCATATGATTAAAGTATATGTTCCACCATGGTAGTCTGAAAGTGTAATTTAACAGTATAGATTTTGTTTAAAAATTAAATAATACTCATATCAGTTAATCCTATTTATTTTATTTTTTAAATAGTGCCAAAAAATCTTCTATTAGACTGAAGAAATAGCAATAATTAACCAATCAAATAAACTTGATAGAGAACATTATTATGATCGTAACTGGAAAAATCAAACAAGACCTCCACTTGACGCACCTCTTTGGACGATTTCTTCATCCTATAATAATAATAAGAATAATTATAATAATAATCATCATCATCATCAAGATAATAGTAATAATACTAATGAAGGCTATTTCGACTCTAATGATTTAGAAACATTAGAAGATTTCAATATGCATGATATGCATACTGACGATTCTGAGCATAATGAACAAATAAATCAAGCTGAACAAACAGAACAAACAGAACGAACAGATCAAAACAAACAATTGAAACCTGGTCAAACAGATTCTGGTTAAACAGATCAAAATATGCAAACAGAACCTGGTCGAATAGATCAAAATAAGCAAACAGAACCTAGTCGAATAGATCAAAATAAGCAAACAGAACCTGGTTTAATGGATCAAAATAAGCAAACAGAACCTGGTCGAACAGATCAAAATAAGCAAATGAAAGAAAGCTATAGATTTATGATTTGTATATTTATTATTAATTAAAGGTTTACTGAAACAAATTCTATTCTAGATCTAATGTGGAGCCAACTTCAAAGAATCGTTTTTCCTGGGTCTCTAAATCAGAAAATACCGCTTAAGATTAACCAACGAACTAATCAAACTGAACAATCAGAAATGTATGTATTTATAGTTTGTATATTTATTATTAATTAAAGGTTTACTGAAACAAATTCTATTCTAGATCTAATGTAGAGCCAACTTTAAAAATCATTCTTCCCAGGCCTCTAAATCGAAAAAGATCCGCTCAAGTTCAAAAAGCTCTAACTTTAAAGATGCTTCTCAACCTGTCAAGTTTAATACAACAACCAGAGCTACCTTAAAGAGTCAAGGGCATCTTAATGCTAAAAGTAGTAAATTTGAATATCATCGTGGAGAAAAAAATAAGGAGGGTAACGTTAATAATAGTGTTGAGATAGATTAATAGAAATTCAATATAACAGCTATAATTTTTTTGTTATATTGCTACATGTAAAATGGTATAATTAACAAATTAATACGTTTAATGCTGCTATCCACAAGCTTATATTTCACATAAATTGAGTAGAAATTTAAAATATATATGAATATAATCAAGTATAAATTAGTTTCAACAATAATATATAGATATCTTCGATATATGGGTGTGAGTCAGAGAAAAGGGACAAATTATTTTTAGTAAAATTTTTTTAATTTGTAAATTAAAATATTTTAATAACTATTTAATCAAATTTGCTAAAAATTTTTTATTTTAATCTTGGTATTATAAAGAATTAAAATAAAAAAAAATTTATTAAATTTATTGTTGCAGCTAATGCTAAAAAAATCTACATTTATATGAAATTTTAAAATTTTTTTGTAGTGATTTTTTCAATTTTGTCTTATAGAGTTAGGATGAGGTTTGGGAGTATATTTGATATTTAAAGAGTATCAGTAGATTTTAGCAGGGCTTATAGTTTCAAATCAAGATCCCAAATTTCAGCATCAGCTGTGACATTTATTAAGATAGTTAGTTGTTAAGGTATTTAAGCTTAAAGTTATGAAAACTTTTACTTAGAAAAAATTTGTCCCTTTTCTACTAACTTACCTCATATATATTATTATAGAATATTAGGATATGTTGTATAAATTTTCTGATATTGGTATCATATATAGCGATATGTTATATAAATTTCATAGACATTTTGAAAATATCGTATAAATATTAACTAGTTCCTATAATAATATATATAGATATCTTCGATATATATTATCATAGAATATTAAGATATGTTGTAAAAATTTTCTGATATTGGTATCGTATATGACGATATGTTATAAAATTTTGCAAACATTTTGAAAATATCGCATAAATATTAGAACGTTATATATGTTACATAAAGCTGTAAAAAACTAATAAATATGAACCAAGCTGATAGGCCGCAGATACGCGCCAAATATCAGCTAGCTATCACATGCCACATATTGGAAAGTTTCTGTGACATATCATTGCAATTTATGTGACCTATCATTTTACTGATAGGGCACAGAAATTTTATAGTTGGACCTGTATAATCTATCTAAGAATTTTTAGCTCTATTTCAAAATTCAATTTTAGATATTTTTTTAGAATATAGTATTATATTGTAATATCCACATGCATATAAATAGCTTTCCATGCATGATATTTTTTTCTTGTATTTTATAAATTGGTAAATAAATAGAATTTATAGCATTTGGTAATTGGATTATACTATTTTCTTGCTGTATTCAATTTAAAAAAAAGTATTTTCCAATCTAGCAAACTACTAGTTGCAATTTTTTGAGATCTAATATTATGATTATAAATTTGTTTTAATATACCCAAAAGTTGCCATTCATATGGTTTGTAGTATAATTAGATATGTTATTAAATTCATTAAGTTTTTCAGTTATTAATGAATAATTAAATTCAAATAAAGTAATTCTATTATGTTTTAACTTTAGATAGGTTTTTTTCCATATGCCATTTGCTGTTTCATCTTTATAATATGCAATTATTATAGTTTTTGAGTAAAAGTCTAAAATGAATATATTATATATAATTTGTTGTAATACAAGACATCTTTGGCTATTTTTAGCTATTAATAATAAAGATGTAAATTTATTTGGTAAAGAACTATAATCTGATATAACAACATTATATAGTCCGATTTTTAAAAAAATTAGAAAATAAAATATTTTCACATATTTTGTTGACAATATATATATTATCAAATCCCATAATAGCTGGCCTAAAATATTCTGTATTAGTTTTAAAAATCAATGAATATACTAAATTTATAGCCATAGAAGGTAATGATTAAATTGACAAGCTATATTTACCACTATTTTAATTGAAAATAGTTTGTTTTAGATTTGATAACAGAGATTATAACTTGTCTTTGATTTAATTCTATAACAATGCTTATATAAAGCCAATATGGTATAGTTATTAAATTGCCATAATTTTGAGCCTATTGGATCCACCAATCACATGCATATGGTCCAAAGTGTAAGTTAAGTTCTATTTGATCTTGGTCAAGTAAAGTAACTAAATACTTGTTTTTTTGTTTCATTTTTAAAGGTTTTAGTAATTAGTTTTTTGTTATTTCAAGTTAAAGCTTTTTCTATAATTTAATAAATACCCACTAAATTTTATTAATTAATGCAAATTATTTACTACTAAATTAAGGTGGATTATCAATTAAAATATCTTTTTTTTAAAAAAATTTTTTTCTTTTTTTTTAAATACAGCAAACTATACATAACTAATTATTAAAATAAAACAATATTAAACTAATAAAAGAATATAATAAGTTAGATTAAAACCTATTTTATTTGATATTAAAAATTTTTAGTAATTAATCAAAAATATAAAAACTTTTATTTAGAGTAAAATTATGAAATATTTTGAGAAGCAAATCTTTTTGTACCAGCCCATAATAGAATTTAAGTAATAAACCAATAATTATAAAAATAAATTTATTAAAAGCAAATATTTTAATAATCTAAATATATATATTATATAAGTAATAGTTTTGTTTAAATTAAATTATCTAATATATGTAGTACTTACCAAAAGTAATTGTAGTAGAATCTATAGGTTTACTTGCTAGTGCTGCTAATATAGAATAATTAATTAATAAAAAATTAATAAATAATACAATATAATTTTTAATATAAGTACTTTTAATAGCATTTGATATTTTCTGAGTATAGATAATTTTGCTAGTATACATAGTATCAGGATGTTTTGGTAAAGTAATTTGTAATTCTTTAACTATTTCATCAGCAGCTAAGAATTGACTTTTAATTATGCCTGAAATTTCATTTTCTGAATCTGAATTTTCATTATTTGAATTTGAATTTTCATTATTTGCATCTTTATTATCTAAATTTGAATTTTTATTATTTGCATTTTTATTAACTGAATCTGAATTTTCATTATTTGTATCATCATTATCTATGTCTATATTATCTGATTCTTTTATTATATCATACCAGTAATTAAGCGTGCTCCAAATGTTACAAGCACCAGGCCGTTTTTGTGGATCAGAATCCATGCATTGCTTAGCTAATTTAACATAGCATTTAGGAGTTCAGGTGCAAATTCAGGTCGAAACCCTTTGCAAATCTTGATTGCAAGATTGGTATCAAATTCATGGCCATCAAAGGGTCTTTGTCCAGTTGACATCTCCAACATAATGATCCCAAAACTATAAATATCAGCAGCTTGTGTAAATTGTTGACCTGATAAGACTTCTGGAGCAACATAAGGCATAACTCCATAAATACAATCTTTTGAATCATTTTAATTATACTTTTTAGACAAACCCATATCTGAAATGTAAGATTGTATAACATTACTAATGCCTTTATCTTGCAGAATATTACCACTATGGAAGTCTGCATGAATATACCCTGCATCATGAATATTGTCTAAATCTTTTGAAATATCACAAAGTAGTTTTAATTTAGTCTGCCAGGTAAGCTCTCGAAAACTTTCTCTTAAAAACTTATAAAGGCTTCTGTTATCTGCATATTGAAATACCATCAAGTATTCAGTTGTTTTTGTATTTTGAGCCAATCCATATATTTTAAGCTTAGTACCCATGAGTCCGCATTTTGCAAGACTTTCAAACTTTATAAATTTATATAAATTAGTTCATTTTAATAAACTATACAATTATATAATAATTATTTAACTTACTTCTTTCAAAAAATCATGATTTTCCTTAGAACCAGATAAGGTCTTGAGAGCAACAGTGCTAGATGGTTTGCGCGTTCTCACATATATATAGTTGTCATCATCTTTATTATCATCGTTAAAATCGCTGTCATCATCATCCTCATCATCCTCAACATCAACATCATCATCCTCATCCTTATCTGTTTTCTCAATTTCCTTGATCTCTCGTATACCATCTAACCAGGTTGCTGAAAATATAGAACCAAATCCTCCTTCACCGATTTTTTTAATATTAACTAGCCTATCAAATGAAATCCACTCAATCATATCTTCATAAATATAGGTTCTAAGTTGAATCGCTTTCATGCAATCGTCAATCTTTTTATTTCCACTTGTCCATCCTTGAATTGTTATATCAGGATCGCATGTCTGACACCATGCTTTCTGCGTATTGAATTCATTACAATTTGCACATTTTTCATATTTAGAACTTCTATAAAATAGTTATAAAACATTAATTTCACATTTAATATGATTTTAAATTTAATATGAAATGTAATTAATTTTATGCTCACCGACTAAATTAATGCGATTGAAATGAATTTAAACGTAATGGTAAATAAGTATTTATGAACTTGTTTTGTGAACTTGTTTTGCTGTTTATAATTCCATTGATTAATAAATGTTCTTTATACTCACTTTCTGAATGAGGTAATTAATGCGAATGAAATGAATTTAAACGTAATGGTAAATAAGTATTTATGAACTTGTTTTGCTGTTTTTAATTCCATTGATTAATAAATATTCTTTATACTCACAAACTAAATTAATACGAATAAAATGAAATGAATTTAAGCGTAATGGTAGATAAGTATTTATGAACTTGTTTTGTGAACTTGTTTGCTGTTTTTAATTCCATTGTTTAATAAATGTTCTTTATACTTACGTGCTAAAATAACCAACAATAAATATTTAAGAACTTATAATTAGATTAACAATAATAGATAACCTTAAATGCTTACTCCCTAATTGTTAAAATTGTGTAAGAGATCTTACTTATTAAATAATAAAAAATAAATAAAAATTAACATAATTAACATACTTATAGATCCAGTTCATAAATTCATGATAATTCTCTTCTACGCCAATTCCATATCTGTAACAAATGGCAGTCTTCCAAATTCCCATAGAATTACCTTCTTTCGCAGATTTCAAATAATATGTAAACGCTTTATGCTTGTCAACATCAACTCCAATTCCTAAATAATAACAATAACCAACTTGATAAATTCCGTTAGAATTATTCATTTCTGCCGATTTTTGATAATATGTAAATGCTTTTCTTTCATCCTTTTCAACTCCAATTTCATATTCGTAACAATATCCAAGCCTGTAAATTCCGTCTGGATCATTCATATCTGGCAATTTTTGACAACTAGCGAAATTTAGTTGATTGAAATTATCGATTAATTTGGTCAAATTTTCGTTTGACACTTTTGATTCATGAAAAAAAGAAATATATCAATGCTGTAAAATTTATTATTTGCATTGTTTATATAATATAGCCTAAATTATACTTGTACAGCGTTCAGCAATGCATGTAGTACGTATAGCACGTATACGTACAGTACGTACGTACGATACATTGAAGATAAGCTAAATTCAATAACGGCTTATTTTAAGTTTCAGCAGCATTAGAGATGGGCACCATGCGCATGACGCATGCATGCATGCATGCATGCATGTGCATGGTTTAAGCAATTTAATACTAATATGCCCATACAAAAAAATAATTGATAATAAATAACTTTATAATTTTGCTACCAAAATAACTATCTTGGTGTGACTAGTGCTTCTATATCCAGTTCAGGTCTGGTCCAATCTGAGTCTAATCTGGGATCAGACCAAACTCAGACTCTAAAATTTATTAATTTCAAACTTTAGACCAGACTTAAACTTAAGTCTGCAAACTAACTAAATCTGAATATTTTTATATGTATTTTTTTGTGCTGTTCAAGCTTATTTAGTACAGTGATCGGAAGTAAATCACCGGAAATTTCCAGATCTACCGGGAATTTCATATACGTATGATAATCTTTTTTTTAACGTACATACGTCTTTTTTCACTTGTGTTTTTTTTTTAACACACAATTTTAATTGTTTTTGATGATAAAAAAACCCTCCCGCCAAGAATTAAGCCTAGAACAACGAAGCCGTATTGCCGGCGCTTACCTGTGTGGTGTTAAACCACTTGACATTGCAAAAGTTTTTGATCTCCCGAAATCAACGGTGTATGACACTGTTAAGCGATATGAAGAGACAGGCTCAGAGCATCCGAACAAACGCCCTGGTCGCCCCGAAGCTCTCTCTGCGCGTGACAAACGCTCTTTAGTTCGTATTACAAAAAAAAATCGGAAGGAACCCTTGGCTGTCATCACTAACGAATTCAACGTCCAACATGATACGACGCTTACCACCAAAACTATTCGAAAGTACCTCCACAATTTAGGTTGGAGAAACTGTGTCGCCTGTCGAAAACCTCTTTTAGACAAAAGAAAAGCACTGGAGCGAAAAAAATGGTGCCGTGAACATTTAAAATGGGTAAATGAATGGCAAATGGTTGTTTTTACGGACGAGTCAAGGTTTTGTCTTCACAAAGCAGATGGTCGTGAAAGAACTTGGCGTCGAGTTAATGAAAAATATCATAAAGATTGTATAAATACGACTATGAAGTTTGGTGGTGGTTCTGTAATGTTTTGGGGCTGTTTTTGTTGGTGGGGCGTTGGACCGTTAGTAAGAATTAAGGGTAATATGAATTCGGATAGTTATGTTGATATTCTTGCAAAATATTTTATTCCTTGGGCAAATTCTTTAATGGAAAAACATCATGGTGAAATAAATTTAATTTTTCAACAAGATTTGGCTTCTATTCATACATCTACATATTCAGAATGGTGGATGAATTCGCATAATTTTAATATATTAAATTGGGCACCGTATAGCCCTGATCTTAACCCGATTGAAAATCTTTGGGAACGTCTTGATTCTGCAGTTCGTAACAGAAAACCCATGCCTACAAAGTTAGAAGAATTAGTTAAAATTATAGAAGAGGAATGGTATAACTTATCAATTGAATATATTCGTTCACTTATCTGTAGTATGCCAAATCGAGTAAAGACAATATATAAAGCCCGAGGATGGTACTGTAAATATTAAATAACCCAGGGTTTTTTTTTTTTAGGAATGTAAATATAAATATTTTATTTTATTTTATATAATTATTTTGTAATTATATAAAATATAATAAAATAAAAATCGTACGTAAAATTTGGCCTCTTATGTGTTACCTATAAAATTTCTGGTGATTTACTTCCGATCACTGTACATAAAGTTAGAATTAATTAGTAAAATTTTGTGAATTATAAGATTTTATTCCTTAAACTGTATATTTTAGCGTACATATTTGTACGCTAAAATTTTTAAAAGAAAATTAAGCTCTAAAAAAATTTTTTTAATAAACTCTATTCTAATTGGTTACAGTGATTTTATAAACTCAAGTTGCACAGCACACTCCACAGTCACAGTGTGGGATCACTTCGAATGGCCTAAACATCAAGTAAAACTTTAGCTGATGGCCGTGAAGTATGCTTTGCGAACCAAACTTTGGGCTGCCATATCTCTATAGCATTGCCTTAAAAACCAATATATAAAGTTGTCATGAAATATCTATGATCAACCTTTAATATTGTATTATGAAAGAAACCTGTGTGTGACAATTGGGAAGAATTTTGATAAGTGTTACATGCAGGTTCCTTTTTAGTATTAAATTTGGCATCAAAGTCCTATTCGATCCACATTAGATAGCTAATTTTTTAAAAATTATAAAAGAAATTTTATGAGATAGGAATTATATAGCATTTAACATGTGACATGCTTTTATTTTAGCTTAGAAAGTAGGGGGTAAAACCTAATAAATTTTATGCAATAAGTCTTTAAAAATTTTAGCGTACAAATATGTACGCTATATGGTTTAAGGGATAGAATTTTATTAATAAAAAATTTTACAAAATCTTATAATTCTAACAAAACGCACTAAGTAAACTTGTTTAGCACCTAAAAATACATTAAATCAGCAGAGTTGTTTTTATTAGTGTTCTGCACGGATCGGATCAGACGGATATTTTTTAAGATCTGGATCTGATTCGAAAACCAGATCGGATCCATATTCAGATCCGAATTTGAAGCCAAAGATCCTGATCCTGATCAGGTTCTGATATAGTTACACAACTAACATAATATAATTGGTTAATATTATAACCCATTTAAGATCTATTAATCGGGTAAACACGTGCAGTCAATCACAGGAGGTATAAAGAACATTTATCATTATTAATTTATATGTAATTATTTAATCCATTAAAATTATTTACAAAAATACTTTGTTATCGGAGGAATGTTGATCAGAGGGTTTAAATAGGCAATTCTCATAGTTGGATTGTAGATATAGCGGCTAGTATAGAACCTTTGTGTGGACTACTTAAATTAGATACAAAAAGTGCACATGTAGCTAGTTGTATCCCATTAATATAGCAAATATTATAACATCCAATAAAATTTATAGCTTAAGCAGATGGCCTCTAAATATAAAAAAAAAGTATAAAGTAGTACAATATACAGTTCAAAGAACCAATATCTCATAACGCAAAGTTACTTCAGCCCTTAATTGTAAAATTTTTCAAAATTTGGGCCTTTATATGTAATTATATTTACTTTGGGCCCCTTATTTGTAATTATTTCATTTTTGGGCCTTTATATGAAATTCCCCCAAAATTAAAGAAACAGATAACAAATACAAGAACTTTATAAAGGTTTGTAACAAAGCTTAATTGAGATAATTGTTATTATAGCATGAACTTATCACACAACACAATGCATATTGCTAATTATTCTGCTACTAAATATCATTATCCACCTAAGCAAAATTTATTTATACACAATAACAAGCAATCTGAATTTTTAAAAAATTCACTCTCAATTTACATTTAATAAATCTGCAAACCTCTATTAAAAACAAAAATAGATCTTTCAATATCCACTTCGATATGATATCTGAAACCACAAAATTTCAACAAAACTCGTCTTTCTAACTTTATTTAGATCTAAAATTTTCATCACTATCAATAATTATTTAGATAGTCAGAATTGACTGATCTGCTCTTTAAATTTATATTAACAAATCAATGCTACAAAGTAAAAATAAAAACTCAAGTCTTAGCATCATATACTTAATAATCAATGATATTGTAGTTTCAATAAAAAAAAATAATATATAGATAACAATACTACATACATATATAAACATGTACACAGCAAGTGTAAAGAAATGCCCATAAAAATACGAAATGCACATATACCATCGAAAAAAAACCAACAATTGATAAAAAATAAAATAAAATACAGTAAAAAAAAAAAGTTAAAACCAATCATTATAAAATACATCATAAACTCGTAACACTATTCCTAAAAATATTAACCCACTGATCGACTTCGATTAATTATTAACTTGACTAACTAAACCCAATTATATGAAATAGATTACCATCGCTATATAGGCTTCCTTCACCTATTTCCTTATTTAATTTGCCTTAACATAATTCGCCCGAGTTTGTCCTTCCAACCATGATTAAAAAACTAAATATTGCTAACTCAACACATCACTATTCCATAATTACAAAAAAAAAAAAAAAAAAAAAAAAAAAAATGCTTTGAAATTTGCTAACCCACAAAATTACACAATTTTCCCCGACCACTAACCATTATATTTTGCTCACATATATGCATAATAAAATCGAAGCTAAAGTATTCCACTTAAACAATTAAACCTACTACACATGCTTCTATCGCTATACCAAACATAATTATATACTATAACTAAACACAAATTTGATTGGATTATAAATATTTTAAGGTAACAACGCTAAAATTAAAAAAACTCCCAGCGCATGGGCATGCGCACAACTAGTTAATATTACCATAAACATGAATATAAGTGATCCAAATGGGTTAATATCAGTGAAGATCAAGTGTATAGGAAATTTTGCTCTGATCTTCATTGTTTTCTATGTCCATTCATTTTCTTTAATATTTTTTAATTCTGCATGACACTGGCATTATTAGCCAATCCAAATTAGGATATATTATATAATATTACGTGAATCTTGCTGTATTAATTTGCATAATTAAACTAAATTATATTAGTTTGTATTTATTTTTATACAAATTTTTATGGGTTACAATTTAAATCATTTACTAAATTGTATAGAACTTTATGCATATCACGGATCGATGGTCGATTTTCTGGGTCATTATTAGTTGCTAAATAAGGAATAAAATATGCATTAATAATCAATTTTAAATACGTTGTTAAGGAATAATTTTCCATTACCTTTTGTACTAATGTTTTTAAATTGGTTTGGAATAGAACTATCAAAATTATTTTTGTTCTTACGGACGAAATTTACTATTTTATCGAGTTTGTTTTCATATTTATATGGAGATGGAGGTTTTTGATTCGCAAGCTCCCATAGAAGGATTCCAAAACTAAAATTATATTTATAATTTAATTAAATATAAGAAAAAAAAATTAAATATAGATAGAACTCATTTAAGAAAAAATAGAGCTTTTGTGTTGATTATTAAAGTTTTTTTTTTTTTTACAAAGCCAGCATGATATCTGATGAAATGCAATGACAAAAAGGTTATGTTATATCATTTGTCTGACGACCCCTTGACAATTGACTAAACTCCTGATTATTAATGAAACTTTAATATATCAATTCAGTCGATGATAAAAAATGATCCGAATACATTCCAAATCATAAACATATATTTTAAAACAGTGAAAGTTGATTTTTTTGTGAAAAACTTATTGTCCTAATTACTAATAGCAAAATAGCAATCATTGATATTATTTATAAACTTACCTATAAATTTCACATTTAAAGTTGTATCTTACACGTGAAGTTGATGCAGAAATGCTTGGGTCTGTATATGTGCGTGTGTTTCTACCTATTATTTCTGGTGCCACATATTCGATTCGAGTACAATAAATTTCAAGTTGCTTTGAATCCTCTTTAGCTAATCGACCATGATCGAAGTTTATGATTTTGGCCCTAAAATCACTTGTTATCAAGATATTCTCATATCTGATATTACGATGCAAAAAGTTCATTTCATTTAGAAATACCAATCCATTACATATGTCTAATGCAATTTTTGACTTAGTCAAATTATCTAAGTTACTATGTTTCGTGTAAAACATTCTTAAATTACCATATTCTGACCGTTCATTAAATATTAAACCAGAATTTGATTCATCTTGTATGATTCCGTAAAATTCGGACATATTCATCAAACTTTTTAAAATTTTTAAAAGTGCTGGGTGCGTGTAATTTTGAGACGAATTGGAACCGCACAAACTATATCTTTTATTATGTCCGCATTTATATCCAGAATTCTGAATATCATCACTTATCTGGCTAATAATATCAAACATTGATTCGTCTCTGCCTTTAAAATTGTGTTGAAGCGCTTGAATAAACTAGGAAAAATAAATAATATTTTAAATTACATTTTAAATTATAATATTTATATAATTCCGGATCAAAAATACAGTATCTCCTTGGTTTCTTCAACGTCATTGAGTATACCACTAACTTGATCGTCTTCCGGAATTGTAAATCCGAGAGACGACATGGATTTATTATACTCCTCCAGTAATTTGAAATATTCATCTTTTAGTAGTTCCAATGAAATTCCAGAATTTAAATTTTGAATAAACCTCTTATGTGAGAAATATTTTCCATGAAATTATTAATATTCTCAAGAATACGTACAAGGTTTTCAAAATATACATAATTCTTAAATATTACAAAATTATCTAGACGAGACTTTCGACTACGGATATTCCTAACTTCATTTCCAACGTTGATGACACATTGATTTAATACTTCATACATTATTTTATTAACTTGAACGTTATCGTAAGACTTTTTGCCAATTTCTTCAAGTTCATGAACTTTATCGAATAATGGTGCAAATTGTTTAGAAAATTGTAATTGCTTTCCGTTAACAGAATCTACATACTGTGCATTATCACTATCCGCCATCAACACATCGGAATCAAAGTAATTAATTTGCGCATTAGATTCTGTAATTAGATTCAAGAGTAAATCAGAAAGGAAATTTATTAATTTGTTTGTTTTTTTGTTCGAAAATAGTGGCGGAGGCGTATCGAATTGACCCTTTTGACACATTTAAATTTGTACCGTATAAACGCGTTAATTAATTGACCTGCGTGTTATTTCGAGTATGCCCATGTGCGTTATTTCGAAATAAGGACTGGACAAGCACCCCTTAATTACAATAAGAGGCACATTTTTATAATAAAGAATTAAAAAAAAAGTGCTCCGAAACTAGGTTTGGTACTAAGTAATCTACAGTATTTTACGCTTTAAAAACTTTTTTAAAACTGAAAGTAAGTTTATTTAGTAATAAATCTAGTTCCGAAGCACTTTTTTTTGTTTATCTTTTCTTTTCTTACTTTTTTTTTATATTTATTTATGAGGATGTGCGCTAATTCGGACGCCGTGGGCGCTAATTTGAAACCACATATGCATTTTAGAGGCATTTGATTTCAAAATAATGCCCACAAGCGTTATTTTCGCGTTTATAAAGTATAAATGCTATTCAATTTTGTGTACATATTATGCAAATTAATATTTTGATTGAACTGTGATGGCTTAAGATCTAATGATTCATTTTTAATAATTTAATACTATTTGATTTATTTATTGAGGATTACTATATCTTAAGTTATTATCACAGATTAACCAAAATTACGATATTAATTTGCATATACTGTATATACAAAATTTACTAATTTGGATGCCAAAAGGATAGACGATTTTATTACTAGGAAAACGGATACCCGTTAGTGTCCGAAGCCAAGAATAAACATCGGCGCTTCGGACAATAAAGTGTATTTGAGCCGTAACCATTAACGTAGTTACGCCTGCACCACTAGTTAGAACCAACAGTCAATATAACTCAAATTCACGAAAGCAATTTTCCTGAAAAGACATAAACACGATAAAGTTAGCAGGCATTAGCTATAATGCCGGCCAATTTAATTGATTTAGTCAGTCTTATGTTCTTTCGGGAAAATTGTTTTCTGAAAATCGTACCGTAACCGGGAATAACTTTTTGAATATCATCTTCTACAGTTGGTTCTTTATTTAAAATTTCAAGCCGATCCAATATAGCAGTAGCTTTAGGTCTAAATTAAGGATCCGGGATCCAACATTCTTCATATAGGTTCACATAGTCCAAAGGCATTCCTACTTGTCGATTTTCTCTCAAACCTTCACGAAGTCCGAAAATTAAATCATGACCATTTCTACCACCAAATGGCGGCCTACAGCTATATATTTCCCACATTAGCACACCGAAACTATAAATATCGATGGATTCTTCAGGTGGGCATTTTCCGTCTAGTAATCTTGGGTCAAGATAAACTGTTATTCCTCGAACTTCTGATGATCCTTTTGATTCTAGAAGAGATTTCGAGAGGCCAAAATCCGCCGGAAGAGCTCTTTTTTGATGAATGAGAACATTTTTTGAATGCTAGAAATTAATAAAATAATATTAGCGTATATATGAGGTCTTCGCTAATCTTGTAATTTTAATGTCAAAAACTACACTAATCTCACTATTACTACCAATAGCAAAATAACAATAAAAGCTTACTAAATCCCTATGAATTATATTATTTTCGTGCAAAAATTTCAAACCTTTGATAATATCTTTGCATAAGGAAATCTTGTCATCTAATTTTAGTATTGATTTATTCTCTGTAAGATAATCTTTTAAAGTGCCACTATCCGCATACTGCATTATTAAAATATATTCTCCAGTTTTAAAACCTATAATTAATAAAAATTTTGAAATAATATACAGTATTAGTACAGATTATTCAAATTTATATATATATTTAATAATAAGCTTGGCATAACCGGTTATAATTACTGTACATAACTCAAATTTTACGGAAGCGGAACATACTGCACGGAATGCATACTGTACCTTCAGATAATCCGAAGAATTGGATGATATGTTCTTCACAATTCTTAGATTTCCTCAAGGCTTCCAACTAACGTCATTGAGAAATATGATTAATTTATTTGCACCTCCTATTTTAAAATATTTACTTTCAACAAACCTCGCGTTTAAAGTCTTTTAATTCTTGACGTTTCATACGACTAACAACCTTTGCTGCTACAAGTTGACCCTTCCATTCTACCTTGTAAACTTCACCAAAAGCACCTTTTAACAGAAACGAAAATCTTAATAATTCCGAACGGTTAATATCACAGACGGGTTGTTCGTTATTAGGTACGAAATTAAGACTTAAATATTTTTCATTATTTTGTGCAGAAGGTTGTATTGTGTCGTTTTGAAGTTCAATCTTTATTTTCTTTTGTCGATTATTTTCTGATAAAGAATTATGCGACATATTTACAAAAGAATATGATAATATATAAAAATATAAGATAAATATTATCGCATATATAAAGTTTCATATAAATGCATAGTGTAAAAAATAGAGATAAATAATCAATTTATAGATTTAGTACAGCTAAAGATAGGCTCCGATGATAGACTTCGACTCTAGAATTACTCGGTCTTCATCAGAATTGACTACTAGATTTAGATAATTTATTTCCTTCCTTCTGGCACAATTACCCCCGTGACGCCATAGGAAACTTCGATAAATGTGCACTTTATTGCTCTTAACGCATTGTACACGGAACAACAGATTTTTAAAAAAAATGCCAAGGCTCAATTTTTCTTCAAAAAAAAATCTGACCCTAAATGTGGAAATATTAAAATGCTACGCATTGTATTTTTTATATCTTAATTAGTGATAATTTACAATTAATATAAAAAAACTATTTAGTTTTATTCTAAACTTTAGTTAACTATAATTTTAAAATAAACTATATACAATTTATTTATTATAACTAATAGTTACAGTTCGCATCTTTAATCTTATTAGAGGATCCAACTTAGATTATAGAAAGAATTAGATAGAAAATTCGAATGAATTGAAGAGAATGTTCTTGTATGCCTTTATAAAAGTAATTAAATTTGAATACTATTAGTGATATAGGGGAATTAAATTTCCACAATTGTGGATCTTTCTATCTACAAACATTTTTAATTCCACGAGTTGATCATTAACAAATTTAGTGATTGCATAAGTTGTATTTTTGACATTCTATAAACTCTTGCATCAAAATGTAACTTGCCTAGATTGTGGAATTATTAAAATTGTACAACGTTGTGGAATTAAAAAATGTGACGGATTAAAATGAAATCAGTTCAAAAGGAAATATGTATAGTATTATATAAAACAATTGATAAGCCACCAAAAATAGAAATTTTTGGGGCGTATTTTTTAGTGTTAGGGGTTATGGTTATAGGTTAGTTTTAGAGTAGAGTTTATATTAAACAATTATTAAGTGGGTTAAATAGAAATCCACATTTCATTTTAATCCGA
The DNA here is from genome assembly GCA_003550325.1 of Gigaspora rosea. Classification (NCBI taxonomy): domain Eukaryota; kingdom Fungi; phylum Glomeromycota; class Glomeromycetes; order Diversisporales; family Gigasporaceae; genus Gigaspora; species Gigaspora rosea. The sequence continues at coordinate 123,245 of QKWP01000825.1, forward strand.
TTTCATTATGATCCGCGATAAATAAATGTTTGTGGAGTTAATTTCACGATTGTGGAAATAATTCCTTTATATTATTAGTCATAGATGCACACATAATAATTTTGTTGCATAATTTTGTTGCAGCAGGATTTTTCCAAATTTGAGGATGCCTAAAGCCATGTCCAGTCATTTGGACTTGGTGTTGAGAAGAGAAACAAAATTAACAAAAAAAAATTTGCAAATCTTGCTTTTCAAATACAAATTCAAAGAGTTATACAACAAAATTTTATTTAAGTAACAATATTTGTTCTTTAAATAAAAAATATTCCTGGGCTAATTTTGAATTAGTTAAGCTCAAAAAAAAATTTAAAAAATTGTCAATTTAATTCTTTTTTTTTTAGCATTTAGCATATATGCAATAAAAAGTTAGAGTAAGGGTAAGGATCAGGGTACAGCAGTGTCTGAATTGGGTTGCAGAATCTGCGGAATCTGCAGACCGTAACAAATTTTAAATTTTTTCAAGTAAGACAAATTTTTTTTTACATACCAAAGTAGCAAGTATTGGAAATATAGTGTGCGCATGACCATTTTTCAGATCAGCTAACATTGACATGCAAGTGCGAAATCTGCATAAATTTCCGCATATTATCTTAAATAATGCATATTCTGCAAGTAAGTTACTTAATTACCAACATTTAAATGCATTTATATTCAAATTCAATTTTTTTTAATACACGTATAAATTTTAAATGCTACCAGTAAATGTGTTATTGTTACGATCATTCCAAGTTTTAGCTTGTTCGAAATCTTTAATGAGGTTTAAAGTTCGATTCAATGCTTCGAACCCTTTTTTTTTTTGTTTTGAAAATATTATTAGATTTTTCAAAACAATCAAGTGCCAAAAGTATAATAAAATATATTTATATAAACATGAAAACATGAAAACATAATGATAATAAAAAAAAAAATCTTTATACCTCATGAAGAGTTTTTTTGTGCTCGATTCCTCAATAATGGTTCCTTCTCAGTCATAAAATTCGATTCTTACTTCTCTATTGCGTTGTTTACCTTCATCATTGTCATCATGTTTTTTTTCATTCTTTTTTCGAGTTCATAGCTACAGGTAAGATCCGTGAATAATCACAGATTAAAAATGAATATTCAATTTAAAAACGAATGTTCTGGTACGTATCATAGTAATTACATGAATACAAATCTGGTGCTCTAAATATTTGAAGCCTTACTTAGTAATAATGTGCATAATGCCTAGAAAAATGAATTTTGTCCACCTTTCGAGTTACCGAATCCAATTAAAAGAAGTAAATTTATTAAATGTTTGTGCATCTTGTATATACAAAAATGTAGAAAATACTATGAATGACCTAAAATTTGCTTGTATGTAACATATTATCTGCAATTGTACTGCAACTGTACGATTATTATTAATTTTTGTGCTTTCCAGAATTCACATAATTTCTTTTTTCTTTAGTTTATTTGTAGGTATATACATACATACATTCTCTCATTTTCTTCCATACAAATAATTTATGGGTTTAAAATTTTTTTTCATTTTTTTCATCTTAAATTTTGTTACGATTAAGAGTTTTCCTGGGATTAATGAGAAAGAAATTTTAATCAATAATTCACCTGGGATTAATGAGAGAGAAATTATACCCAATAATTTAAATAATTCTGGAGAATGTTTTACTCCAAGAGATGTCCCATCAAATATTCCTTTAGGCTGTTATGTTTTTAATAATAGCACAATCAACGGTTTAAATGGCCTTTCGAATTTAGGTTTTTCTAATGTTTATAAATCCCCCAATAACATCATGGATCCAGCACTATGCATCATAAGATGCACTGATTACATCTTTGATATTGCTGCCCTCAAAGACGGCAGTCAGTGTCAATGCGGCAGAGCCAGCGATTTTGTAGCATCGTATATTAAAGTAGGTGATTCGAATTGTAATATCACTTGTGCTGGTAATTCAAGTTATATCTGTGGTGGTGCAGAAAGCTATACAATTTATGACACAAAAGGCGGAGTTCCAGGTCATCCACAACCTACCATAAGTGCTACTGATAAAATTTCAATAATCAAGAATCTCAATAATGACAATAGATATCAACAGTGTATTAAAGATAGCCCCTATTGCGGCCAAAGGATATTAAATGGCACATCAGAAGAACTTGCAGGAATGACAGTAGACAAATGTATTGACTTTTGTAGGCAAAACAAGTTTGCATATGCAGGATTAGAAATAGGAACTCAATGTTTCTGCGCGAACAATTACGATCATATAAACCAAATAAGTTCAGATCAATGTAGTACTAGTTGTGTGGGCAACAATCAGCAAATTTGTGGGGGCCCTTTAGCTCTTAGCATATATAGTGTTCCCACAGAGAACAAGCCTCCATTACAGATTATTCTTCCTTGTGTTATTGGTGGTGTTTTTATTTTATCAATAATTGTTTTGATAATTTATAAATATGATCGATTCAGATTCTCTTGTTGCTGAATACCACCGCCACCAGTAAATCAACTGCCACCAGAAAATCAACCGCCACCAGAAAATCAACCGCCACCAGAAGAGCAACTAAGGTAGACTGCCCTATTTCCACAAACTTTTTTTTGCTACATACAAAACTTTTTAAAAAATAAATATCTTTTTATAAAATTATGTATATATAATCTATAACTAATTTATTATTTAAATATATAAAAATTAAACCAACTATATTATATGTATAATTTTTTTTTAGTTAATAAAAAAAATATCTTATAAATTTTGTAAAAATTTAAAGGTTGATCTATTTCCACAAATAGTAAAACCGATTTTGATCCATTGGCCCATTTTGAATGATTTAACTACCAAAATATTCATCTCAATAAGATGATTCCAATGAGCCTAAAATCATCAAAATCTAATCACAGGATCCCAAGATAGTTCAACTTTTTTATAATATTATTAGTATTATTTTAAAACTATAAAACACTATTAAATTCACTATTAAAATCACACAAAAGTTGAATGATTTCAGGATTCCGTGATTGGATTTTAATGATTTTGAGCTTGTCAGAATTGTTTTATTAAGATGAACATTTTGGTAGTTAAATCACTCAAAACAGATAAGTAGATCAAAAGTTATTAGCAATTCTATAAATTAGCTTATGTACTAAAATAACTAAATTGGGAACAAACCTTTAAATAATCTTAAGATTCTGTAATCAAATTTTAGCAGTTATGGGCTTATTTAAAATGTTTAACTAAGGTAATTATTTTAATAGTAAAATTACCCCAAATAAAGCTAGTGAATTAAAGATATTTACTGTTTGTGAAAATAGGGTAGTTTGTGAAAATAGGACAGGCTACCTTAGGTTAAAATATAGTTTCTATAATTAGGGTAGCTTCACTATATAGTCACACCAAAACCAGGAATGTACATGAGTACATCTTAAAATTTAAAAATTTCAGAAATAGAACTTATTTACATTATTATATTTTATAGTAGGATTATAATAAACTAATTTCAAAAGTCATTTTCTTGTGGAATTAAATTATATCGTTGCTTAATTTCATATATTTTCTTTATCTATTATTTTGCACTATTATTTATTTCATTATTTCATCTCAGCTATGTTCTATTATTTTATTACTAGCTTACATCATTATATCATATATCAGTCACAGGACATGCCCTTTTACAGGGTCGAAATGTTATTAAATAAATATTTTTATTGAAAAAATTTTTTTTTACAAATTTTTACCAATCTATTTTAAAAATTACATAATTAATTGAAGATCCGTTTCCGAATGAGAATCACTCTATTAATAAATTATGATGCAGATCATTACTAAATAATATCGAATAATTTTTTTTAGTTCAAAGCTAATGTGGTTTCATAATTACTAATATAACAATAATTCTCCATATTTTAACACACTAGATCGTAAGTCACTAGATCGTAAGTAGTAGTGTGGACAAGTTTTAGGCCGTAGTGATCATTCACTAAAAAGGTTACTTCAACATGAAGTGGCATTTCTGGTCCAAAAATAGGTGTTAATTTGTATAGATCGCAAATTCAAGTGGGCAAATTCACCAGGTACTTATCTTTTTGAGTTCTATAAAGACATTTACTTGAACTCATATACCTTTCTTGTTCTTTTTTATAGCTCCAAAAAGCTAAGCTAAAAAAAAAAAAGTAGGTGGTTACGAACGATTCAGCTTGAAAGTCAAAAAAAAAAATTATTGATTTGAAAAGAAAAAAACTGGTAAGTTGAGAACGAATTAGATTGAAACCGGAAAACAAAAATTTTATTTGGTCTAGTTCCATACTCGTCTGTTGTAATTATGTACTACCCATTGAAAGGCCATTATTCAAAAATTAGGGTCTAACGCAGTTCTTGTAGCCTGCCCCAGAAACATTTTGTGGTACCATGATATCCATCCTTGAATTGTTGAGATTTTTGGCACTTCATCATGTTCCAACTCACCATTATTGGCAAATTCTTTCAACCTATTATGCATATCAGTAGCCGTCATCCAATCTTTAGCATGAATATTCCCTTGCAAGAACATTTGTTCAAGCATTTTTTTAACTGCATCTGACATCCGTTTACCTCCGCCTCGATTACTATACATTGAGTTTTCACACAATGCCTATTCTTTATTCCAAGGAAAGTTGATATTGGGTGTGTTATCTATATTCATGCAAATACTTTGCTCTATATTTTCAATATTTGTGCTTAATGAGAGAACAATGAGTACGTGTCATCAATTATAATACTTACCCTCCATATTATCATTTCTAGTTATATCTGTAGAATTATTTTGTATTTTATATTTTGGATAATAAAAATTATTTTATAATAAAAAGTGGGTTCCTTACCTATCATCATAGTATCATCTAATTCCGTTATGATTTGATTCTCTGCATACAAAATTTGCATGAGTATTGTTGTAAGTTATACTTGTTATATTTCTTACCTTGAGGTTTTGGTAAAACCATCATCCACTTTGATTGTGGTTCAGTATGTATTGAAACTTTTGGTTCTGGACAATTAAGTTCTTTATTATACAAGCTAGTAATCACAGCAGGAGAAAAATAAGCTGGAGTTCCGAAGTGAAGTAATGAACGTGCTACAATATACCCTGCCAATGGACCTGCAACTGGCCATTGCCAGCAATTATATTTGGATATTCCGGTAATAGTCTCTACACGTGGTTTTTTTTTTTTTACTTCTAATAGCTAAACTTCCATTTTTTTCTTGATTTCGATTAGGTTCAATATTTTCCAAGTGTGTGCCTGCTAAATTATGTGTAGCAGTTACAATATCAGATCCTTCTGTTACTTCACATCCAACATGAACGTATCGTTTAATAGCATGAGATATCTAGAAACATGAGAGTAAAAGTATGTATTATTATCTATTATTGTATTTATTTTGTAAATAAATGAAGACTTACTGCAGCATGATGCGAGTCAATAGTAGTCTTTGCTTCGCCGGGCTCCAAAAATAACCATTCGCGAACCTCAATATTATACCAATTAAACCAATGGGCTACAACTGTCATTAACTCGCTATTATGGTAATGCGGCCCATTGTCTAAAATTATTTTTATCCATTTTGGCTTTTTTTCAATGTTGTTAAACATAGCTTCGAAACAAGATGCTGTGAACCAAGTATCCTGTTTCATATCTGTGGACCAATGGTCATAAGCACTAACATTTAAATCTACGCTATCATCCTCTATACTATCGTCATCTAAACCATCATCCTTTGCACTATTATCCTCTACACTATCATCCTCTACACTATTATTATCCTCTTTGGTTATTACCAAAATCGTATGTAATGTCCAGCCCCTTTTTCCAAAAAACTCCTGTTTAGTTTCTCGTGCAGTTTTTGGAAGAATTCGCATCTTATAATCTGCGATCATAATAGCACCATCTGAATCAAGGCTTGCTAATGACAATTTATATTGCGCGTTCAAATAATGTTTCCGGGCATGGTGTGCAAGAAAGTATTTAAGTTTTTCTTGCATTTCTAATAATTGGTGATGATATATATCACTACAATGATTTTTTATAAATAAAAAAAATTAGAAAATTCGGAACAATCTTGACAGCGCAGATTGTGTGTATCTAAACATTCTCCGAAGGCAAATGGCAAACAATGATCAATGCAGTCATTATGCAATGTTTTTCCATCTGGCTCAACTCTCAAATGGCGCTCAAAGTTTCTTTTTAAATGGCGACGTAAGTTCTCAATTCGTGATATAATAGGATCCTTTTTTATGTCAATAATTTATTTATTTAGTTAGAATTAGATGAGTTGATACGACTCAAATTTTCTTTACATTTTATTTATTTATTTTTTTTTTTACAGTAAATTATTTATTTTTTATTTTTTATAGTAATTTTTTATTACTGTATTTATTGGACGTGGGCACCCCCATGGTGTGTACCCTCTATCAGCTTTAAGAGCTGGACGGTGATTTATACCCCGGGTACATAAGTATGGAACATATAATAAAAATATATTGTTTCAATATAGTGTAGAAGTACCCAGGTACAAAGATTAAGATATGTAAATACCCGGGGTATCTACGTTTGATAAATACGGTATTTTATTTTATTTTTTTTTGATAACTTACCAATGTTTCTTTTGTTGTAAATACTTGTTGTACAAGAGCTAACAAATTTTCAAAGATTTTAAACCCGTATTCATTACAGATAATACAGAGTCCTCCTAAATCTTTGTGATACCGAATATGACTACAGTCAGCTAATTTAAACATAAAAGAAGTTCGCCGCATTCCATTTGGATATTCTTCGTTGAATTTTGTCCAAAGAGCTTGTCTTTGATCTTGCATATATAAGATAGGAATTCCAGTTTTTGCATCAACTTGATAAGAACTTTGTGCTATTATTTTTATCTTGGAAAAATGCTAAAAATTGGTTTTCTTTAATTTCAGACATTCTTTGAATATGTTGCTTTTTTGGTCCTACAATTTGTGGTGCACCGGCTCCGTATAATCGAGAATGTTTTCGTGCCAAATCTATTGCATTTATACTTATCTAGTCATAATATTATATGTGACTTGTTAGTATAGTCAAGCCTCCCTAAATGCAATTTGTAAGGGCCAGACTTTGATAGTTTGCATTTAGAGGACTAAAAAAAATGACAGTTTGGTATATTTTTCGGCCAGAATTAAAGGTTGTATTTAGGGATGTTGAGTTTAAAGAAGTCTGATTGTAATTATAATGACTAATTTGAAGTTTTTCACAGAGTTGTAAATATTCAAATTGGTCTGCTATAATGGATAAAATTCACGTTTTTCCATTTCGACCATGTATATTAGATGTCAAGGCTCTTCGAAAGCTATTCCAGAAAACATCTTTGCCCTCATGATTAGTAATACTATTATTTGAATCTTCCAAATCCTCTAAATCAGTTTGTAAGCATCCAAGTTTATATAGCATTCTTAAGTTGGCTTGGTCAGTAGTTGGGTCATCTAATTGACTCCAAAATTCTTTTCTATCATTAGCTTTAGGATATGGCATTATATCAGTATATCCGCATGCTTGTAACATTGCTCTCCAAGCACGAAATTCTATCTCATTTAATTCGTAAGTAGATGGATATATTATATTTAGTGCATCATGAAATTCAATTATAGAATTTTCTTGGCGCATCCAGGTAATAAACAACTTTTGCCAATTAATTAAGGGGCTAGTTGCAATCTTTCATTCTTTTATTTGTTGGTTGAATATAGTATTCATTTTATGAGAATCATTCCAATCCCATGAAGTGCAAGTTAGATTAGAATTAGTTAAATTTTCTTGAATTGCGCGTTGAACCAAAGGGTGATTGAAACCATAAAGCATTACACTATCCAAACGCAATGTAATTCCTGCCGGAGCCCATACACTCTTAGCAGACTTATCCTCATAGTGCTATAAGATTTGGTCTCCTTTATAAAAATCAAGAGTGAATACATCATTGATCATTTTTTGTAATGCTAGAGTTCTTTGACTTTTTTTTGTTAGTATTGATGATGTAAAGCTTTTATTGCCGATTTCTGATACTACAACGACAAAGTTTCCTACGTTTATAAAAATTGGGCTAAATACTATTCCATTTAGTAATTTTTGTACTATTTTCTCATCATTAAATCCAAGAATGACGGGCCCGGAATATGCAGTTTTCTTTCTGAATATCACGTGATACACACTGTTAACGGCTTGGGAAGGTGTTAAGCAAACTTTGCTAGTTTCACTACCACTAATACAAATAAACCCAGGTTGCAATTGATTTTCCTTGCTTTTAACTACCCTAATAAAAAATTGGCGCTGATTAAGAACAAAACTAACATGCATATAAAGTCGATAGGGAACAGAAACTAAAATGTCTTTGTCATTAGATGATCGAAGTGACCACCAATCACGGGCATAAGGACCGTAGTGCAGTTCAGGACATATTAAGCCTTCCGCAAGCAATAAGACACTATTACGAGACGTTTTATTCATAGTTTATTGTATTATTAGAATAAGTTTTGACATTTACAACCGTAAATATTTGTATAATTAAATGCGCGTCGTGATTTCTTATTTGATGTCGATCATTTTTTCTCATTGGGTAGCGGATTTGCAATTAATACTTTACATAATTGCACTTATTCAGAATAAATGCATTTTATCCAATAATCAAGAGTTTTTATTGTAAAATTCAAAGGATGAAGTAATAAAAATTAAAATTTTTGAAAAAATATAAAAAGCAGTAAATGCAGAAAAATGCATTCATATTACAAATATAACAATATGACAATTTTATTTTATTTTTTTTTTTTTGTTGTTAAGGTGAGGTCTTGCCTCTGGTCTTTATTAAATGTATATTAATTATTACACATTGCTGCTTTTACAATCTTTATACTTATTTACTAAGTACCGAGACTTGGACTAATTATCCACAACCTAAACCTACCAGAGCCTACCATATTCCCATTTCTATAGCCAACCTGGTTTTTGTAAGTCTCTCCCTAGCTGCCGATTAGTATTAACATGTCTGCCACTTTACCCACATTTCCTAGTATCGTCACTTCCAATTTGGTGTATGTAGTTCTAGGTAGGCGCTTTATGCTTTCAAATTGGTATACCCAAAGTTCCTTACTAGCGTACTTCTTGGGAGTTCGTATCTCAAGCCATGCAGCTGCCTCTACCACATTGGGTAAGTATCTCAAGCCTGCATGCTGCCACAACTAGCCAATTTTTTTGCGACTTCGGGACCCAGAATTTAGCGTTCTGAGTTCAGAAATATGCGAACGACTGTACTCCTCGCTATGGTGGCAAGGTATCCAGGCATGTTTCACCAAGGCTTCTAGTACCAAGCATAGTTGGATGGCATCATGAGGTGGCCAGCTGACCCGGCTTACATACCACTGCATGCACTTGTACCAGCTATACCCGTATTGGTGGTTCCAGATCCTCTTAACGTCCTAAGACTTCCATATGGGTGCGCCCAGAGCTCTGTTGGGTCTTGACACGTACATGCCTCTATGCTTCCACTTCTTATTGGCCAGTAAGTTCCGTCTGCCCTTACAGATTCATTCCGATCACCGGTACTCACATCCGACCCTTTTTCCAACCTTTACCAATCTCTCCCAAACTACCAAACCAGTTAGCCCGGAAGGATTGGTTGGCCCAGCTTTATGTGCCTGATGGACTCCCTCTCCTTGGTACCTAATTCCAAAACATAGGTCCTTTTTCTCCGGTACAACTTCAGCGGCCAGGTTGGTGTTCCCTCTTGCCATGGGGCTTTTTCCGTCCGGTTCTTCGGTCTTCAGCTGAAATCCCGGTCTTCTGTAGTACCGTTGGAAGATCTTCCTTACCTCCTTGCTCAGAACTTGCCAAATGGGTTTCAATTGTTCCGGTCCCTTGGATTTGTCTGTATAACTTACACAACTGCGCCGATGCTCCTATTCAAGATAGTAGTACCAAGATTACAGGTAATATACCTGACTGATCGATGAACAAATGTTACCATAACACAGGCCTATTTTTCAATTCATTTCTAGTGGGATTTGAACTCTAGACCTGTCACTTGGGGGTGACAACCAGACAGCTTCTCTATGTCGCCACACCCTTATATGACAATTTTATAATTACTACAATAGTATATTATTTTATAGTAAAATAGGAAATTGTAATAATTATTGCAAAATACACTTTGACTCTTGAAATAATAGGCTCTTGATTTAGCGAATACAGGACCCCGAATAATACATATAAGGTTATATTGAAATTTTGGATAAAAAAGATACTTTTTTACTAAAATGTTATATTGAAAAAAGGTTATTGGCCAAAAGGTTATATTTAAAAGTGGATAAAAGCCTTCAATGTCATATTATTTAAAATGGATAAAATTAATAAATTTTAGATATGTCATATTTAAAATTTGGATAACCAATAAAAAAAAAGAAATTTTTGGAGAAAATTTTTTTTGAAAAAAAATTTATTTTTTTTTGGAGAAAAATTTATTTTGGAAAAAAATTTTTTGAAGAAAAATTTTTTTTAGAGAAAAATTTTTTTTTGAAGAAAAATTTTTTTGAAAAAAATATATTTGTTATATTTTTAAATGAATAAAATTATTTAAATATTAAAGCTTATATATATATAATAAGGTTAATTAGCTTTAATAAAAAGTGCAAAAAGTTTATATTAAAGCCAATAAAGGGGCATCCATAAATAACGTTATGTACCTAGAGCTTTGGATTCGTATTCGCTATTCGAATAATATTCGTATTCGATGAATATTCGAATAAAATTTTTTAAATAATTATTCAATGAATAACATAAATATTCAAATAATTGTCTTATTCGAATTATTTGAGTAATATAATTATTCGAATAATTTATTCTTATTTGAACAATTTATTATATTCGAATATTCGAATAATATTCAATATAACATCAAAATGTAATTTTTTTTTCTATACTAGTTGTAACTTGTGCTTTTTGCACATGATATTTAATATATATTTTAGATGAATACGTAGTATACATTTATTTAGTTTCATATGATATCAACATTAACCAACTTTTAATTGAATTGAATTTATTATTAAAATAATTAATTGATGATACTTCCTTATTACTAATTTTAACGTTATTACTATATATACATCGATAAGCTTATCAAAATCATTATTAATAAATTACTTGACCCCCTCTATTATATAAAAAAATTTTTCAAAATTTGTATATTTATATGTAAAATTTTACAAAAACTTGAATATATTGTGATACAGTAATCCGATTTGGATAATTTAGGTACCATTCGATTCGTCTCAGTGAGATGACTTCAATGATACCAAAATCATTCCATTTGGATTACTGGGTCAAAAGATATTCACAAAAAACTATTGGTTATATAGTAATTTTATAAGAAAAGATATAACTAATAGTATTTGGCCAATAACTTTTGATCTGTGATCCAAATGATATGAAATTTGTACCATTCGACTTCTTTCATCGAAGTGAATCGAATGGTACCAAAATCATTAAATTTGAACTACTGGATCAGTTTTTAAACAATTTTTTTTTTAAAAAATTGCATTATATTTTTTTGACTTTCTCCTACTTAAGAAAAAAAATGTTATATTTTGTCAGACCCCTCCCCCCTCTTGTATAACATTTTTTTTGGATGCCACATTTTGGCACTTTGCAAATACACTAATTTGACTTTACAAGCCAACTCAAACTTTTGACATTTTGCAAAAACACTTCTAAATTTTCAAAAACACTTTTTTAGAAAAATGATTTAGTTTGGCACAAGGTTTTGCAAGTTTTTGCAAGTATTCACAAGTATTTGCAATTTTGGGTTTGTTTTTTGTTTTTTTTTTAATTTTTTTTTATTATTTTATTTATTCTAGTACTTTGCAAGAATATGCTTTTTTAGAGAAATAATTTAGTTAGACACAAGCTTTCGCAAGTTTTCGCAAGTTAACCCAGCCTTTTACAAAAACACAACTTGGCTTAGCAATTTCTGAATTTGCAAAAACATGAACTTTTACTTTAGAAAAATAGAGCTTTGGGGCTTCATTTATTTTTTTTTATTAAGTTTGCTTATATATTTTGTTTTTCAGTTGTTTTTTTTTTATTTATTTTTTAATTTAATTTTATTTTATTTATTCCTGACTTCCTTTGCAAGAAAACAGACTGACTTTTTTAGCACTTTACAAGAACACCAACTCTAACTTCTTTGCCACTTTGCAAGAACATACTAGATTATCTAACAATTTGCAAAAATACCAACACCTTTTAGAAAGTAGCGAATATGAGCAAATATTAGCAAATATAAGCAAATATGATAGTTAAAACAAAGAAAAAGAGAAATAATAGCTAACTGCAGGGTGAGAAAATAAGTATATAAAGCTAGTATTATACAACGAAGTGCAAAAGTAGTTTAAAATATTACTATTTTTTTATTTTCATTTTTTTCATTATGTTTTTTGATTTCAGTTTTTTTTTGGTTTATTTTTTTATCATTTTTTTATTTTAGGAAATAGCGAATATGCCTAATCAGGCTAATCAGGGAACTCTTTCTAACGATTACCTGGACCAAATTTCTAACAGAAGAAAAACAAAAAGTTTTTTGTTAGAGCGTTACCTATACTTAATGTATAGTAGGATAACACAAGAAACAGTTTTTACAAAGGTCAATTATTTCTCTAAGGACTCCTTTGTATATTCGGCATGCAAGCCAAAAGCATCGTCTTACAAGATAACTAGCAGAAGGTGGTGCCCTTGTGCGAGAAATTTTGGTAGAGATATAATCATTGTTTTCTTCGTCGACAAAGTGGTCTGTGGAAAAACAATGAGGAACAACAAAAAAATGAGGTTTATCTTAAAACTACTTTCCTTAAATTTGGTTACAAGTATCGTCTTTCTCCCTTTTGGACTATTCGAAATTTCACCAAAAAGTGGGTGATTTAGTATACCCCCTCCAAAAGATCAGCTAGGGTTCTGCAATTTGATTTGAAAATCAAATATTTGATTCAAATATTTGATCAAATTCAAATTCAAATCACTATTAATTTGATTTGATCAAATTCAAATAATATATTATTTGATTTGAATTTGATTATCAAATATTTGATTTGATTTGATTATTTGATTATGTGCTGGGAGCTTTTTAATTTTAGCGTTGATCATCAAAACAAATTTTGTATTCGGTTATAACACGGTAATTATCTTTATTGTATCATATATAATAGATTTAATCTAAGTGGAGTATTCAAGATTCAGTTTTATTATACATTTATGTAAACAGAATAAACAGAATAAAATGTAAAAAAATAGAAAATTTTCCTGTATTTTTGGGCTAATAAATTTTAATTCCTTTGTCTTATTTGGCCCATTTTGTATCAAATTTTTTTTTTGTAACTATGGGATCGCGATGTTATATTGCTTTCTTTAGCTAAATAGATTTTTGTTATTAGCTAATATAATTGGCAAAAGTAAAAGCTAGTTCCCGTTTATCTGGCAGGTACTATGTAAACACTGATGGGACAAATTATATAAAAACTTTTGGCATAATATGAACAATTTTTCCGTCAGTGATATGTCATACCTGCCAGATAAACTAGTTATCCAGCGAATTATGGACTCGACAGGTTATATTCGAATAATATATAATGCGTTATTTTGAGTATATGAGCATTAATTAAAATCAAGATTGTATTTTTTATCAAATCACAACACGCATGTGCATTAAAGGTCAATTTTTCTAAATAAGGTCGGTATGTGTTATATAAATAATGCAAGAGAAAAACTGTAATTTATAGCCTTATAAATTTAGTTTTCTCTTGCCATATACAAGACACCCCAGGTGTGAATTTCAAAATCTACAATAACCAAATGCAGGGTTTTTTATATCTAGGCTGCCCACTAGAGGCTGGACTCGTCAACTCGTGACTCAAGTAATTCGAGTTTGTTACAATTCGAATTATGAAAATTTAACTCATGAGTTATTTGAGAGTTAATTACAGTGTAATCGCATTCATATGAAATTTAAATTGATTAATAATAGTTACGTAATTTATGTAATTTTATAAAGTTTAAATTTCGTAATTATATTAAATACTTTGAAATAAATTATTACAATTGCAAATTTTTAATAAATAAATCTTTAATATTTTTTTAAAAACAAATAATCGTACAAATATGGCGCAAATAAAAGTGACAGTGAACGAGAAGAATCCTATTATGAAGAAATTAGTAATGATACAGATGAGTCCAAAGGTCCATCTAAAAGCTTCATCTGGCATTATATCCAATATATTTACTTTTTATAATTTATAAATTAAAGTCTACTTTTTTTGTAACTCGCAATTTGAAATACGTATAAATTATATAGCACATTTACTCGAGTAACTTGAGTAAAACTTGAAAATTATTTGGTCATATGATTCGAATAATTTGAGTAACTCTTCTGAGTTTAATTCATGAGTTATTGTTAGTTATATTCAGGAAAAAAACAAACCTAAAGTTCCATTTCATATTTTAACAGCCAAAGGTCTAAACTTGCAAAGAAAAAATTGAAGTAATTGTTAGTTATATTCGGAGAAAAAAATAAAACCAGAATAAAAATGAAAACTGCAGCCTTTCGTTACAGTCCTCTGCCCGAATCTAAATCTTCAAGCTCATTTCGCATTCCAACAAGTCAAAGATCTAAAGACTTATAAGCAGTTAGTTCATATTTAAAAAAAAAAGAACATGAGCAAGTATAAAACCTGATACTTATCGTTGCGGCATTGCAGTCTCTCACCCGGGTCTAAATTCAAGTCCTTTTCACATTCTAACAAGTCAGATCTAAAGACCTAAAAGAGAAAAAATTACTAGTTCAGTCTCAAAACAGAAAGAAAAAAAATGAAACTAGAAAAAGTGAAAACTGATACATTATTAGTTTTTCACCCAGATCTAACCTTTGTTATATTTCGCCTAAGTTTAAATTATTAAAATTTTCCAATCGTACAATGCCAGTGTCATGCTACTCCACAGTTCCCATTCTAACAAGAATAAGGCCTAAGAGGCCTAAAAAAAATGAAGTATTGTTAGTTTCTTGAAAAAAAAGTCTCAGAATAAAAGGTAAAAACTGTTACTTATCACTTTGACCCAGTTTATTAGTTCCCACCTAAATAAAATCGTTGGGCATTAACAGNTTAGACTAAACTAAAAAAAATCTATAGGCACAACATTGAAGTAGAATTAGTAGAATTGGAATTAATGTTATTATGTAAGTGCTAGCTATTATTATATATATAAATTATAAGATATTGAATACGTATACTAGGCAAAATAAATATATTTACTTGAATATATATTTATTCAAATAATTATAATTATTTGAATAAATTTATTTATTCGAATATTATTATTTATTCGAATAAATATTATTATTCAAATAATTATTATTATTCGAATAATTATAGTTATTCGAATTATTCAGTAAATTTAGTCATTCGGCGAATATTCGAATCGCTATATGCCGATCCTAATTATTTGAATATTATTTGAATAAAGAATCCGTAAGCTCTATATGTACCTTTCAAGTCCCCTTATAGTAACACTTGACCCCCTCTATTATATAAAAAAATTTTTCAAAATTCGTATATTTATATGTAAAATTTTACAAAAACTTGAATATATTGTGATACAGTAATCCGATTTGGATAATTTAGGTACCATTCGATTTGTCTCAGTGAGACAAATCCAATGACACCAAAATCATTTCATTTGGATTACTAGATCAATAGTTATTCACAAAAAACTATTGATTTTATAGTAATTTTATAAGAAAACATAATAACTAATAGTATTTGGCCAATAACTTTTGATCCAGTAATCCAAATAAAATGGAATTGGTACCATTCGACTCCTCTCACCGAGACGAATCGAATAGTACCAAAATCATCAAATTTGGACTACTGATTCAATTTTTAGACAATTTTTTCAAAAAAATTATGTTATATTTTTTTGATCTCTTCTACTTATTGAGAAAAACATTATCATTTGGGGGGTGGTCAATAGAAACCAAGCAAATTTATTAGATAAATTTGCTTGGTTTCTATTGACCACCCCCATTTGTCCAACCCCTCTCTTGTATAATGTTATTTATGGATGCCCCTAAACTCTATATATATTATTCAGGTCCTGTGGATACTAAGCAGATTCTTGATATAATAGTATAAAAAATTCTACAAGATAATGATAATAAAATTCCAAGTCTTGTTGCAATGTTCATATATACATATGTACGTATATATGCAATAACTAATAATAACCCATTTTTATTAGTTTAATATCATGTGATTACACAAAACTGGTATTTTTATATATTGTTACAAATCTTAATTTGTGAATGTGGCTTGAATTTTAACTAAACCTATTGATCTCGATTTAGTAATATTTGTTTTTCTATATACATTCTATTAAAAATCAGATAGAACTTGTCATTACCTGATTTATTACATATGATTTTTCCCTTTAGTAAAATTAGATAAACGTATCAATACATTAACACCTTCATATATAAGGGTAATAATTATTTTTTGTTAAGCCTCTATTACCACCTAAATATAGTAGGCTTATAATTTTGCTATTTGGTCCTAACAGAATACTCGAATATGTTGATACATATACCTAAACACCTATATGTGTTAATACCTAAATGTGTTAATGTTTCTATATATTATATATTTCAACTATATATAAAGCATTGTATGTAGAGGTAGGCACGGTCAGTCATTTTCAGTCAACTAGTTTATGGCTGTTAGCCATATCTTGTGATTCCATGATCCAAAATTATCTGTTTTGGATCATGGGATCACAAAATATAGCTAACGGTCATAAACCAGTTGACTGAAAATGACTGACCATGCCTATTCCTAATTGTGTTTTTTAAAAAAAGGTAGAGATTTTCCTTCGATTATAAATTACCAATAATAAAGGAAGTAAGCCAGTGTAGTGCTTTAAAGACCTTTATTTGCTTAAAATTTTGTTTCGAATAATTATTCTCTTACTGTTACTCTAGTGCAGGGACGATGATTTTCTGCAAAATGCAGAATGCTACAGAATTTGCAGAATTCTTTCATTTTGCAAAAATTGATTTTATCACAGATAAAACTAAAATTTGACCAGGAACCAATCAAATTGTAAGTTTTGGCAGAGAGTTTTGGAAGAATAGACAATCAATTAACCCAAAATATGAGCGTGATCATTGGAAAGCTTCGGAATATTGGTATTAACCCAAATTTTAAGTGCAGAAACAGTGTTTTTATTGCAGAAATTTGGTAAAATTTTATTTTGCAGATAATTGTTGAAATTAAATTTAATTACTACAGAATTTGAATTTAGTTACCGCAGAAAATCATCATCCCTGCTCTAGAGTTACTCTGTCTCCACGTGATCACGTGATAAATTATCGACCCATATCAATTAGCGGAACTTCAAATTTCTAATCTTCCTATTATATTCAAACTCGCTGTATTTACTTGTAACTATTAGAGTTAAATCAGATAAACCTATAGTCTCTCCCATCTTAGTAGCTACAATATTACAAATTTCATTATGCTTTTAGAACTTGTAATTATCAAATAACTAACTCTGGGAACTCTAAAAAGTCAAATGGCATTCCCTGGGGTCTATATGTATTTAGTAATAAGTGTTAGGTTTGTAGAATTTTCTTATATTGAATTTAAAATACTATATATGCAATATGACAGTTTAGTTGAAATAAAATTACCGAAAAATTTATATTAATGAAGAAATTACAATAGTTCTTAAATGTTCAAAAGTCATATAATCCACTAAAAGAAATAAATCAAATAGGCAAATAAAGTAATTGTGGTAAATATGGCATATGAACTTCTGTGAATAAACAAATATTCACTAAGAAATAAATGTTTAGATATAACATATATAAAAAATTTTACAGAAAATAAAATAAAAATAATTAAACATAAAAATAATAACTTTAAATTTATAATTGCAATTTTTAAAATAATAATTGAGTTTTACACGCCTATAGTGTTTTACACTATGTTATACAAAACTATTTTAATAGCCAATAAAAATTTAAGATCAGGTGTAATATAAAATTTCATTTTTTTTGTTTATTTTTTTAAAAAAATGTTCATATCTCAAAATTTTGCTTATTCCTTGCTAAATTTTATATGTACTAATGCCCAGATAAAATCCCAGGCCTCAACCTAATCCTAAAATAATTAAAATTTATTTTTTGTTTTATAAAAATTTATTTTTTTGTTTTTGTTACATGGATTTGCAAATCTAATTTTACTTATAGTGGTAAAACACCATAAGTGTGTTTTATAATATTTGTTATAATTTATATAAAATAAGTAAATTACTCTGTTGATAAAACTATTGACCTTATTTTATAAGCTGAAATAGTAAATCATTGAATAAAATTGTTATAGTATACTTCACAAGCAATAGCTATAATCCATCAACATTTAATTCATCCAGCCCACTATTTATTCAAATTATTATAATTAAAAAAGAACAAATTTTATTTTAGAGAGTTATCATTCATCGCCAGTATGATGCATCGCTACTTCTGATCGACCAATCAGAATTCAGAATTAGATGTAATATAAAATCGAAGCAAAACAAACTTTTTTTAAAAAATCGCTTCTAACTTAAAATTTTAACTAAAAAACTACACTTTTTTCTTAACAAAAAAATTCCTTGCGAAATTTTGGGTTAGGAGGGCCTTCTAACTTTGCCTGCTAAGTCTTAACCCTAATCATAACGCAGGCGCTATTTGGTTTGTTTTGATTAATATAAAATCAAAACAAACCAAATGATTGGTCGATCAGAAGGTAGCGATGCATCACACTATGGGGTGGTCGATGCACTATGTAAATCAAAACTATATGTAGTCATATAATAAAATTTATTAATAAATTTTTTGATTCAAATTTTAAATAGATTTAAATAGATGTACAGCCCTAACGGTTCGATAGTTTTGAATAAATTTTCGCAAAAACTAGTATTACATCTATACAAACAAGGCTATAGAATCATTTTATTTATTTAAATATGAAAAAACTATAATATGCTACGTGTTTTTTTTAAAAAAGTAGCAAAAAAAAGGGTCTGTAATATGCTACGCATTTTTTTTTTAAAAAAAGAAAGGATAAATTTAGTTTCGTATTTAAAGAAATGGCTCTATAACTTTGTTTGTAGGGACGTAATACTTGTCTTTGTGAAGTTTTATCCAAAACTATCGAACCATTGGGGCTGTATATCTGTTTTAAAAATTCTTTAATAAATTTTATTATATGACTACATATAATTTTAATTTACATAGTGCATCGACCACCCCAATCACTAGCAATGAATGTTAAAAATCTTTATTTTATTATTACAATAGGGAGGCCTTCTTTAACTCCTTACTATAACAACGACATGGCTACAGGGATCCTTTATCGGTTTATAGTAGTGTCCAAGAGGTAGGTATAATTTCTTAGTTTATAAGAAATTATACTCTTCTCTGAGAGCAGTTCGTGATAGTATTCAATAAGGAATCATCAATTTTACTATTACTTGATAATAAACTTGGTGTTATTAAGATCAATAGTTTCTTTATTAATACTCTAGGATAGGGCTATCCTTAGGTTTTTGTTCCTAAGAAATCCCAGTACAAGATGTATAATAAATATAAAGAGAAGTGGAATGTCTTGGTCTAGTTTGACTAAGGGAAATTCTGTGTCTTTAAATACATTTTAGAATAAGCGTTATAAGCGTTGATTACAATAATAAATACTATAATCTACAAGAGCAATATAAGTGTTATAAACGGTATAAGCATTATAAGCGGTATAAGCGCTATAAGCGTCATGAGCATTATAAGCGGTATAAGTGCTATAAGCATCATAAGCGTTATAAGCTGTATAAGCACTATAAGCGTTATAAGCAGTATAATCATTATAAGCATTATAATCAGTATAAGCGTTATAAGCGATGTAAGCATTATCCCTTAAACTGTCTAGCAGGCAAATTTGTTCGCTAAAATAATTTTTAAAAAGTTTTTTTAAGTTTTCTTAAAATTTATTTAAGCTTACCCTATACATGCTGGCAAAACCCGGACAAATTCCAAATAATAAAAAAACAATTGCTATTTATAAAAGATTAAATCAAATAAATAATCTTAATATTTTGTAAATATATTATTTATAACTATAAGAATATATATGATTTGTTTAAATAAAGATTATTAATAAAGTTTTTGAGATATTAGTTATACTAGAATTTGGGATTTGGGATTTGGGATGACGGACAAATCCCAAACTATAGTAAGTCGGGATTTTGCCAACATGTATAAGCTTACCCCCTATTTATTGAATAAAATTAAAGATATTCCTTTTATATATAATATATTTAAATTTTATCATTCTATCTTTAATTTTGATAAAGATATTACATTTTTAATAAAACTTATTTTTTAGTTTTACTATTAAAATTTTAAAAAGTTTCTTAAAATTTTATATGTTCCCGAAGAGAAATTTTATAGTTACTACTAAGTAAAGTTCAAATTTTGCTTAATAAGTTGTAAAAGTTTTAATAATAAAAGTAGTGTAATTTTAAATTGTCTACAACTTTGGATTAAGGTAATAGGGGGTCTATCTTATAATTTTATTGAGTAAAACTAAAAAAAAAACAGAAAAAATTTTTAAAATTAAAATTTTTTTAAAAAATTATAAAATTTTCTTTTATAAGCAACTTCAAATTTTTTATAAATATTAAGCAAATAAAAAGAAGTTTTAAATAGTATATAAATATAGCTTTTATTTTAAAAAAAAAATTATAAAATATTTTTATTTTTTAAAAAACTAGATCAGAATGAATTTATAAAATTTAAGCAGCCAAATTTGTCTGCTAAAATGGACGGTTTAAGGGATAAGCAGTATTAACTATTCTAAGTATCTAACTTCTCAAGATAATAATATAATACAATATAATAATGAAATATAATAATAAAAATGAAATAATAAAATAATAAGATAATATAATAAACTATCGTTCTATAACATTATTATAAAATAATAAATATAGTTACCTAGATAAAATGATATAGTATAATTAATCAATTTACTTTTATAAATATAGTTACCTGGATAAAATGATGTAGTATAATTAATCAATTTACTTTTATAAATGTCATCAGAATATATTTGTATATGTGTACTTTTAATATTTTTTAATATTTCATCTGATTTAGTTAGTTCTAATAAAATATTTTTATCATTCAGCCATTCAATAAGGACTTCACAAATTTTTTTGCTGATGGACGATTTAATTGGTCTCTTTCTCAATATTTTTTTATCAGATTTATATAACATTGTAGACTATTCTCAATAATTAATGGCCATAAATCGTTACTGCATATTTCAATCTGAAGTTGTGGTCCAGATTTTCGATTATATGTCACAGGTCTTCCATATAAGATTTCTCATATAATTATGCCAAATGAATAAATATCTGATGCTTTTTGAATAATGACCTCTATCTAAAACTTCTAGTGCTATGTACAGTAAAATTTTATAAATCTCGCATCTTTTTGTATTTAGTGCTATATTTGCTGATATTAAAAGTCCTAAATCTGCAATATATGCACTATATAAATTATCTTGTAAAATATTACTGCTATACAAATTTCGATAAATAAGTTCCTGAAAATGAATTATTTGAAGATCAGAAGCAATACAATGCAATAATGATAATTTATCCTTCCATTTTAATTGTATTACAGAATGAAGGTTTTGACGCAAAGAGCCTATTGATGCATGCTTTAGGACAATGATATAATCTCTAAAATTATCTTCTAATATTCTATAACATTTTAAAAATGAAGGATGTTTAGAGCAGATATCGCAATACACCCTTAGCTTCAGTTATAAAATAAAGCATTTAAGTTATGTAAATTATTAGAGAAATCAATGTGCATTTAAATAAAAATTACCTCTTTTATAAATCCTTCATTATAAGATTTTAACCCATAAAGTAACTTGAGTGCAATATTCCTTATGATCTTTTGCTCTTTATCTGACCATTTGGCATAAAATACTGTTGCAAATCCACTTTGTCCTATCATTTTAACATCAATAAATTCTTTATATGAAATCCATGATAATGGATATTTCCTCAAAACTAATAATTTTTTAATATTGTCGTTAATATTAGAATTTTCATTTTTCTGTTTGCCTGTAATTAAAAACATACAGTATTAACAAGTTAATTTAAACCATATAGAAGTAACTTGAATAATTTTAAATTACCCATAATCCTATTTTCTTCTGCTTTAATTATAATTGCAAAAACATATATAAAAAGATTATAATTGCAGTAAAAAAAAAATCAATAGATTATTTACATTTGGAACCAATGGTCAGCTTTCTGTAAATCTCTTAAAATTCCAATCACATTTCGATAACAATAACCAAGTTGAGACATTCTGTAAAAATAACCCATCTCAGCAGATTTTTGATAATTAATAAATGTCTTGCGCTCATCTTTTTCAACACCTATCCCATGTTGATCGCAAAATCCAAGACAATATATCCCTTTTTCATTTCCCAATTCAGCAGATCTTTGATAATAAATAAATGCCTTATTGTCATTTTTTTTAACTCCTATTCCATTTTGATAACAATTTGCAAGATTGTACATCACATTAGTATTACCCATCTCTGCAGATTTTTGATAATAAATGAACACCTTATGTTCATCCTTATCAACTCCTTTTCCATGTTGATAACAGTATCCAAGGTTGCTTATTGTATTATTATTTCCCATTTCAGCAGATTTTTGATAATAAATGAATGCTTTATGTTCATCTTTTTCAACTCCTATTCCTTCTTTATAACAACATTCAGTTTGATATATTGCAGTAGGGTTTCCCATTTCAGCAGATTTTTGATAATGAATGAATGCTTTTTATTCATCCTTTTCAACACCTACTCCATGTTGATAATTATATCCAAGATTATATTGTGATCGATAAACAAATTATTATAAATTTTCTTCATTTGAATATAAAAAAAAAGAGAATATTTGAACTTGCATTTAACAATTAAATGTATTACTGTACTACTTGTATATATTTTATGTTACTGTATGGGTAACACAATTCTATTTGAGCTCAGAGTTATGATTTTAACATTTTTCTTTTTGTCGTTTTCTAATTTTTTATGCAGGATTTTATTCTGTACCAAGCATTTCTAAATTAAAAATCAGAATTGTTAAACATGCAGTTAGGTTTTCGCATGGATCTGAGCTACCCATGGGCAGTGTTGTCACTCAGACTGGACTCGGACAATTAAATTTGTCTGGCAGACAAATACCAAATTATCAACCAAATTTGAACCCAACTAAACGCATATACCGGTACCTCATAATTACAATTATGTGATTGATTTTGGCATGCATATATACAATTAGGGTAGCTGCGCGATGCAGTCGCGCTAAAATTAGGAACATTATAACGGGTGTATAGTACCATTAGTATAGTGTTAGCAAAATTTTGTATTTGATTGGGCGTATGGATTCACATGTTAATGGCTGTGCCAGTGTAACATACTGCTATTGTACTTATAAATAGCACATATATAATATCATATAATGAAACGAAATTAGGTGAATTTACATCGATTTTGAATTGACATGTGCTATTTCTCAATTTTACCGATCGTGATGCTGACAGCAATGTATAAACTACTAATAATAATTATGTGTTATATAATTTATTAATAACGATATAAAAATTGCGCATTTTATTAATGACGATAATAATAATTATTAATAATCACATTGATATTTCATTGATCCTTTTTATTAATATTTATAAAGAAATTCTTTATTGTTACATGCTTCATAATTTTTTTTTATTCATTATATTCGAATCGTTATTGCCTTAAGTAAACAAAAATTCATAGTTCAAATTTCAGACATTAGACAATGTCCGAGTAGGACCCTGAATAATCTATGTGAGGTTATATTTAAGCATCATAGTAAAAATTTTTTTGGTTAGCACTTTTGGTTTAGTATATATAAGCTACATTTCACACATTAGATCAAACTTTCACCCATCTTTAACTTTTTTTGAAATACAATATTTCAAAAAAAAAAACTAAACATTCCCTAAAAAAAAACAAACCGTTCCCTAAAAAAAAAAAAAAAAAAAAA
>QKWP01000825.1:147703-160007 GCA_003550325.1 Gigaspora rosea
CTTTTACCCCTCTCTCCCTTTTACCCCTCTCTCCCTTTTACCCCTCTCTCCCTTTTACCCCTCTCTCCCTTTTACCCCTCTCTCCCTTTTACCCCTCTCTCCCTTTTACCCCTCTTTTCCTTTTATCCCTCTTTTCCTTTTTTACACTTCTCTCCCTTTTACTCCTCTCTCTCTTTTACTCCTCTCTTCTTTTTACCTGCCAGATTACTATTATAGCCCAAATTTTTCATTAGCACATTTCAAATATAACATTTATAAAAATTACCCTATTAGTATTCTTTAAAATATACCTATTTTGCTATTTAGCAGGTTTCAAATATAACCTTTTTTCCCAATACCTACTTTTCAAATATAACCTTTTTTGAAAAACGGCACTTCATTAGCTATTTTTCAACTATGACCTTATATAGATTATTCAGGGTCCTGTCCGAGTTAGTGAATTGACTCAACAAAAAAATTTTTGATAATCGATCAAAAATCGATTATGTATATTTAATCGAGTATAATCGATCAAGCATATAATTTATAAGCTTAAGCATATATAATCGATCAATCATTGAATCAATCATTGATCGATTATATTAGTAGGCCAGTATTTCAAGAACTTCGTATATTTATTTTTAAAGACGAAGAATATTAGAAAGAAGACCAACTTCGCAACTTAAAGTGAGTTAACTATTCTTAATATAAATATTATTTATTTTATTTGCATTTATTAATTTATAAATCATATACCTATACTTCTTAATTTATCTTTAATACATATAAACAAGATGTCGATCTTTAATAATCCGCAAGAATTGATAGAAGAAAAAACTATATAATTCATATTAAATAAGTGTCAGTTGTGTAATCCTCAAAGAATTATACAAAAATAAACAAATGGTAATAAAAGTATTGGCGACTGTATTAAAGAATTTCAGATTAAAACTAAAAAATATATCTAAAACTGATCAAAAAATTTGTATTAATCTTTAAGGCATTTAAGAGCAACAATTCATCCACAATCTTTCCATTCAAATTTAAAAACAGTTCCAAAACATCTGGTTCTAATTTTTCTACTACAAGTAGGTTTATCATATTCAAAATAATTAATATGCCCTTCGAATATAGTATTTTTGGACTGTGCTACTAATTGAGAGATTCTCAAAGAATAACACGAAAAAAACAAAGAAATTAAAACTATTGATAATAAATTCCATTTGAAAACCAATATATATACTTCAATATATTAAGGAAACTTCATAAGAAAATGTATATACAATATAGTAAATATATACTATTAACAAACGAAGTCCTTCTATGCTAACCGGCCCAAGAACATTTCTAGAATCAAATGCCAAGTATTAACCTAAATCGAGCTTATTCGCTTCTTAAATATTATTTAAATTTTTTTTTAAAAAAAAAATTGTTAGAAACTGTGTTTTAATGTTAAACTTTAGAATCTTTATAAAAAAGTCAATAAATCCTAATCGATCAGTTGGCTAAGACTTTTAAGTCAGTCATATTGATCACACAACTATTGTGTTCATTAATATTTTTGTAAATTATTTTTGTTCGTTAACAAAAGGTCTGAATTAATTTTAATTTACAGCAATAGGAGATTCAGTGATAATATTTTGCTAACTCATAGGGTATTAAGAGAAGTGCCGTTTGTTACATAATTTCGAAAGGGGAGAGGAGGTTAGCAGTCTATCATGTCTATATATTATATATAAAAATTATTATTAGCTGCTAATTAGATCACAGGGGGGTATGACCTCCTAATAAAAATAAATTACGTAATAAACAGCACTTCCCTAAAGACAAATCACCATTTATTGACGCAGATTCAAGTGATTCAAGTTGGTAATATGAAAATGGGTAACATATTAGTATGCTCACGGTTACGATATGCAACTTAAGTTACATAAACTAACGGTACTTATGGTACTCAATATTCAAAGCACTCACGTCACTCACATCACTCACTTGCACTCACGGCATACTACGCCACTCACGGTACTATGGCATACTGTCTTATTACCATATACAGCATAATGGCAATATGACTTAAAGGTAGTACAGCATTTACGTTATAGCTGTAATGCTGTAGGTAGTTACTACCTTTTGCACTAATTACAACAAGAAAAACGTTTAAGTCCTATAATACTGTAATAGGTTCCTAAACTGATATTTTTCTATAAAGGAATTATATTAAAAATTTTTTTGATCGATTAAATATATACTTATTTGATCAATTAGTATTATCGATTATTAATTGACCTATTGTTGCTCGAGCCCATTAATTGGTGCTTGATCATTGATCTAAGTTGATTAATGATCGAGTATCCTATAATCGAGTCAATTTACTAGTCTGAGTCCGAATATGTCTGAGTCTGAAATATTTTATTCAGACATTGTCCGAGTGACAATCTAGTTATTCGGACATAATTCAGACTCGGACATCGGACAATGTCCAAAATGTCCATGTCTGACAAATATAGCTCAGATGTCCAAAATGTACATCACTGCCCATAGGTATACAAAAAGGTCTAAAAATAAGTATAAAAATTTTATTAGGATTAGGGCTATCTTAGATTAAGGCTAGAACAAAATTGCCCTCCCGTCATTTTTACTTAACCTACCCAAGGTAGGTTTAGGTTGTTGTTTTTTGTATTTTTCTGCTTTTCTTTCTTGTTTTGTTTTGCTGGCAATTCGTCAAAATTCTATAATTTGATTGGCCATGCATCACGTGATTCTGATCTGCTTTAGACGACCCCTACATATGGGCTGATTTATGGAATTGCCAATAACTTTTGATATACTAATCTATTTTTGAATAATTTTATTACCAAAATGTTGGTCTCAATGAGACGGTTCTAATGAATCCAAAATCATCAAAATCCAATTACAGGATCCCAAGATAATTAAGATTTTGTATAATTTTATATTAACTTTTACTATGTAGACAATCAACGTATGGATTGGTTTTCATATATGAAAACCAATCCATACGTTGATTGTCTACATAGTAAAACCAATCCATACGTTGATTGTCTACATAGTAAAAGTTAATAGTAAAATTATACAAAACTTAATTATCTTGGGATCCTGTGATTGGATTTTGATGATTTTGGATTCATTAGAACAGTCTCATCGAGACCAACATTTTGGTGATAAAATTATTCAAAAATAGATTAGTATATTATAAGTTATTGGCAATTCCATAAATCAGCCCATATGTAGTTATATTTTTGAAGTTTAAAACAATAAATTAAGAAGTTATAAAAAATTAATTTGATAATATAATTAATTTGTATTAGCATTTAATATTTTATTGCATAGTTTTTTTAAAGCCAATTACTGCATTATCGTTCTCAATTTCTAAGGTCTCACCTATAGATGCTAGTGAAATTAAATCAGAGTGGTGAAATGATTTCACCATTTCACCAATCACCCAATAGGTAATGGTGAAACTGGTGTAACTAGTGAATTGGTGAAATTGGTGAATTGGTGAATTGGTGAAATGATGAATTGGTGAAATAGTAAATTGATGAGTTGGTGGAATGGTGAAACAGCGAAATAGTGAAATAGTGAATTTCCAGAGTCTGAAATTATTATAGCCTGGAATTCAGTTAGGTTTTTGTTCAAGTTTTTATATTTTATGTTTTACAGGCACACTTTGAGGCCAGAACCATTAACTGTTTATAGAACTGAGCAAATTTAAAAATTTACTATTTCACAATTCACTATTTCACAAATTCACCATTTTTCATTTTACCAACTCACCATTTCACCAATTTACCAATTCACCAATTTCACTAATTTCACCAATTCACCAATTCTAAGAGTTTTCCTGGGATTAATAAAAAAGAAATTCTAATCAATAATTTACCTAGAATTAATGGAAAGAAATTATACTCAATAATTTAAATAATTCTGGAAAATGGTTTACTCCAAAAGATGTCACATCAAATATTTCTTTAGACTGTTATGCTTTTAATAACAGATAATATCACAATCAACCAATGGTTTAAATGGCCTTTTGAATTTAGGTTTTTCTAATATTTATAAATCCCCAATAATATCATAGATCCAGCATTATGCATCATAAGATGCACTGACTACATCTTTGATATTGCTGCCCTCAAAGATGGCAGTCAGTATCAATGCGGCAGCACTAGCAATTTTGTAGTATCGTATATTAAAGTAGGTAATTCGAATTGTAATATCACTTGTGCTAGTAATTCAAGTTATATCTGTGGTGGTGCAGAAAGCTATACAATTTATGACACAAAAGGCGGAGTTCCAGGTCATCTACAACCCACCATAAGTGCTACTAATAAAATTTTAATAATCAAAATCTCAATAATGACAATAGATATCAATAGTATATCAAAGATAGCCCAGCCCATATTGTGGCCAAAAAATATTAAATGGATATCAGAAGAATTTGTAGGAATAACAGTGAAGAATTTGTAGGAATAACAGTAGACAAATGTATTGACTTTTGTAGGCAAACCAATTTTGTATATGCAGGTTTAGAAATAAGAACTCGATGTTTCTGCGTGAACAATTACGATCATATAAACCAAATAAGTTCAAATTAATATAGTACTAGTTGTGTAGGCAACAACCAACAAATTTCATATAGTGTTTTTACAGAGAACAAACCTCTATTAAAGATTATTCTTCCTTGTGTTATTGGTGGTGTTATTATTTTATCAATAATTGTTTTGATTATTATTTTTAGAAATTGACTCAGAGCCTGTTGCTGTCAACCTCCACAATCATCAACACCCTACCAAATGTAGGAATGCCACTGCCAGAAGACTAGAGGTTGAATTAGGGAATAGTGATGGTCTGATTATTTCAGATTCTATGTGAGCATTAAACTTATCCATTCATATAAATTTAGATGCGAAATATTTCTGCGATTATTGTGCTAGTTACAATAAGTTTTGCCAATTGGAAACTTAATTTAACTCTTATATTTTTGGTTTGTCAAATGTTTATACTATTTCTTCTTTTAGTAAATTACAAATAGGGATGTTATCCTGTTCCAACTGGTTGGTTCGTGCTCAAAAACTCGTTTGAACACGTTTTGAACTACACATGTAAAACTGGTTATTGAATTCGGTTTATGCAAATGTGTTAATAATTATGCTTGTTTTAAAAAATTAATAAAGCATGCTATATATTTATTAAAGCAATTTTATATTTGTAAAATATACATATTATGCATTTACAATATTTATTGCATCTATTGCTACGTATTATTTATTTGTTGAACAACATAATAATACCAGTTTAATAATATTCTACATAGTCGAGGATGCCTGATTCG
This sequence comes from Gigaspora rosea, assembly GCA_003550325.1. Taxonomy (NCBI): domain Eukaryota; kingdom Fungi; phylum Glomeromycota; class Glomeromycetes; order Diversisporales; family Gigasporaceae; genus Gigaspora; species Gigaspora rosea. Next base: position 153,033 of record QKWP01000825.1, read on the forward strand.
TACCATGTTTTAGGCAGAGACTTGCAGTTATACTTTTTCAGATAGTCAATTACGGATTGAATTAATTGTATTTTTGGCTTTAGAAAACATTTTTTCACTAGATACAGAAGTAGCCTGCACGAACAAATAATTATGTGCAATTTGTGCAAGTCCAGAATAGTATACAAGACTAGTATCTATTAAATAAGGTTTATTGCAATGTCGTTTATCACCAATTTCAACAAGTTAATCCCAGAAAGTATCTTTTTTTAATTGTTTTGGGATGGTTAGTTATTTTTGAAAGTGTTTCAGATTCAAGTGTATTTTGAGAGCTCAAAAAGGTATGTTTAATTTGGTTAATAAATTGGTTAAGTGCGTTTTCTTCATCCATCTTATGAAGTTTAAGTAAATAAATAAAATATGTGCAAACGAAAAAAATCATGCAATTTTCATTGTATAATATCATAGTAATTAATTAAAAAAAAAATTAATATCGTCATAATATTGCAATTAACTTTTAATTAAGTCAAATTAGCATAATGACGGCCAATCGAAAAAAGATATTTTTTGTCAATGCACGATAGTAATTAAAAGTCTAAAGTCAATTACTAATCAAGCAATTTGCTCATCTAACTGATTTCGAACTTAGGAGAAGTTTAAATATTATAGTAAAAATTATATAACTACAAAAACTCGAGTTTAACTGGTTTGGGTTTCAAACAGAACCAAACAGAGTTTGGATAAACAGGATAACATCCCTAATTTGCAGACCTCTAATTAATATAATCAGATTGTATTATAATTAGTTTACTAAAATACCGTATTCCTCCAAAAATAAGCACACCATTTTTACTATAAGGGTGCTTATTTTAGGGTACTTCACGAATAATTAAAAAATTTGCTTACAAAAAACAAACCTTGTTCGATTCAACACTATTATCACAGTATGGGCCAACTAAAAAATAAAGTCAATGATACGTGGCAATTATTATTGCTAAAAAAAATTGATATAATGTTTAAATTTATGATTTGCATTCTTTATAAATTTGTAATTTGCTTTGATCTTTATACAACTATAATACTGGTTCATTAAAAGGATACGGTAATACAACTGGTAAATAAAATTGTAATTCATAGTTATAATTTTGCTAACAAAACTAAGAATCCAAAAAAAAAGTGTTGTTGTAGTTAATTCAAGTATATGCTTATAAAAAGCTGGGGTGCTTATTTTTGGGTATTACATAATTTTGGGGGTGCTTATTTTCAGAGAAATATGGTAATTAATTTTCTTAGCAAATACTCTATCAAATGTCAAGATTTTTTGTACTTTACTACAAAAAGTTTTGCACTATATTTACATGAAGTTATATATTTTTTGAATATAGTAATATGTCGATATTATTAATAAAACTTGATTTCTCTAATTTTATTAGTATATTCTTTAAACAAAAAAAATGTGCCTATTTATTATAAAAATTCTTTGTACTTTACTATAAAAGGTCTTTGGTTTGTATGATTAATTTTTTGTACTATAATTGAAATTCTTTATGAATATATTAAAAAAGTATAAAAAGCACAATTTTCCAGATTCTGCTAAAACTAAAAAAAATGCTTAAGTCTAACTCAAATGCTATCAATATAATATAATCAAGAAAAACTACACAAATTCTTTAACGGACTAATTTACTATAAATACTATACCATTTACAATAGATATTTATACTATTTCTCAAATTTATAAATATCAAAGGCAGAATAATTTCATCTAACAAATATAAAATTTACAAACAATCAAGTTATTTATATAATAAAATCTTAAATATTGCTTCAAAAAAATTTGTTCGGTAAAGATGAAAATTATTTTCTAATCAAACAAAAGGCATTCTATTTAGCAATCATAAGAGTTCAATCGCATAATAAATTTTTAATTAAAACAATTGATTATTTTTCAAGTGTTGATTTGTAGCAATCTTGACATAATCACTACTTTTTTAAAAAAAATTTTATTCAAAACATTTCAATCAGAATTCTATTTTACTGTAATTTATAAGGAAAGTTCACACCTAAAATTTTGTGCTAGATTAAATATTAAAAAAGTAGCTTTTTATTATACATATAACGGAAAGTTCAATATTTATTTATTAATAAAATGTTAATTTTTTAGAATAAGTGTAAATAAATTTATCCAGATTTCCAAGCAAAAGATTATCTAACATGAATGTGACAATTTGCCTTCGAGTAAAAAATGGTACATTGATCATAGTGATGCCACTGATATTGATTTTTAAAAAAGGCCTATTTTATCTTCATTAGTGAAAATTAATATTTTTTATAAGGAAGAGCAAATAAAATTCATATAGATATGTTCCTTATAATTTCGTCTATTCAAAAAAAGTATCAAATAATTTCGTCTTTCAAGTAAAATAGGTCAAAAACAATTTCGTCTTCAAATTTTAATTTCGGGTTTTAGAACCCGAAATGCTTTCGTCCTCATGTATAATTGAACACCCATTTATGCTATTCTAAACGAATCTCAATATTTGGAATAACAAGAAGTTTCTCAGAATTCATGTAAGATATTCTGCATAGTACAAAAGCGTATAAATAGCTGAATCTTGATATTGATCCAAATATTGAAGATTATCTTGAATCTCAATATCAGCTATATATTCTCCTTTTAACAACTTCTCAGCAGTTTCCTTAAATGAAATGCTTGCTTTTCATATAAATTTTTCAACATTTGAGTGCTTCCTGTATCAACCCAATAAGTATTTAAGGAATCTTGTAAAAAAAAACAAACAATAGACCACAGATTATATAAATGTATATCATCTTCTGAAATGTACCTGTCATACCATTTCTGACATCGTTAGTTTTTAAGTCTCCACATATTAACTGTAATAGCTCTACCTTATCAGGTGTGAATCCAAACTTATCTACGTAAAGAGGGAATTGACTTTCTTGATGCAAAGGGTAAACTATGATATTATTTAACCCTGATAAAAATCCTGATTTTGCAATATTTTCATCATTGCTCTAATAACCAATCAGAAGTAGAGATTACTTGTTTGATTATAAAAATTATTGTGATAATAAAAAAAGAACATAAATCTATCTTACCTTTAATAATGATGAGAACATGATTTTAAAAAATCACTTGCAATTTTATAATATCCTTTATTATAGGCACATTCCATTGGGAATCATATTCATCAATTAGTACAATACATTTTTTTATAATGTTTTTGCAGATATTTGGAGAGTACCTGCAATGCAAATTCAATTCTAATCCAGAATAAGTTTGATCTCTTTCGAGAATTTGTTGGTATCTTTTTCATGTATTGGGATACAAATGGCCAATAAGATAACTGTGTTTTCTGTAAATTGCCGCTACAAGCACTCTTAGTTGTATTATTATTTCATTCCATGTTTTAGACGTTGAATCCTATTTAGAGATAGGCTGAGTAAGAAAAAAATTATCGTAACAAATGAAAACTATCATTAATACAAACAAACCTTAAGTGACAGAGTACTGAGCAAAATGTTTTTCCATAATTTCTATTTCAGCTAAAACTTTTAGCTTTTCAAAAAGCTTTCTATGGTTTATTTTTTCATCTTAAGATTGTAATATTTCAAAGAAACAGTATATCATAGATAGATTTATTGACTTGCCAAATCGGCGAGGATGAAGAACAAGCGATACAAAATCCAAACTCTCAATAAACTCTTTTATGAGTATTGACTTATCAACAAAGGTGAGATGATCACCTATAATGGATTCAAAATTATCTTTTCCAATAGCAACAGTTGCACCAAAAACAACACAAGCATTATTGACTATATAAAAAGTTAATTTGTAAAGTGCAAGACTAAAAATACCAGAAAGCAAAAAAAAATTAATATTTACAAGTCTTAGTATACGGTTCAAAATCAGAACCTAACATGGCAATCCCCTGCCCTATAAGAAAAATGGCACGGGTCAAGATCCGGATTTATACAGGTATGGTCCGGGTTGGTATGGATTCAATTGGACCGTAAATAGCTCGGGTTTTGCAGCAGTTTACTAGCAGAGACTAATGATGCCTGACGAAATTATTTTTGCAATGATGAATAACGTTGTCATAGTTTCGTCATGACGAAACCCTGACGATGAAACCCCCGACGATTGACGAAACCTATGACGAATTGATGAAACCTATGACGAATTGACAAAACCTATGATGAATTGACAAAACCTATGACGAATTGACAAAACATATAATGTATTGACGAAACCTATGACGAATTGACGAAACCTATGACAAATTGACGAAACCTATAATATATTGACGAAACCTTGATGAAACCTCTAACGATTGATGAAACATTGGCAACCGATTCAGCCAATATAAACAACAAGCTTCTATATAATGATTTTAGATACACTAAACCTTAAATTATTTCAAAAAAATGATATTTCATTATAAGGTTTCATTGGCTTTTTTCTTTTTTCTTCTTTCGCACGTTCAAATATATGTTGGGTTGATCCAGAATACCGGTAGTCATTTATGTTGGGTTGGAATACCGGTCAAAAATACCGGTAATGGGTTGATCTGGAATAGTCAAAATGTGTGCACGCGTTTATTTTCATCAATTCCGGATCAACCCGACATAGATTCCAAACACGTAAAAAAGGAAATTAAATTTTGTAAATAAACAAAGTTTGTAAAGATAGAAGTAGTGGTTGGAATCGTATCGGTTTATAACCGGATATTCAGTTTAAAATATCAATCCGATTTGCAATATAAAATATATCGGATTTAAATTTGACTTTGTAAATAAAATCGGATTATCAGTTTTAAACCGGTTTTTAAATAAGGTAGCTGCGTAAAATAGTCGTGCTAAAACCAGGAACGCAAAATGAATTTTGTAGTTATATAAGCTAATTTGGTATATTATAAAGCTTTTGAATATATAGCAATTGAATTAATATGGGAAAAAAACAAATTTATATATATATTGGTCTCAAATGTCAATTTAGATGTGATTTCCCAGAGGTCAATATAGTGCACAAGTACATACTTGTATATTTAAAAGCCTATTGTGAATGAAATATAATCTAAATTACTAATTTCAATATATATATTTATTGCACGGGTCTTATGTGACAACCCGTGCTTTTTTCGGTAACTTATTGGCACGGGATTGTTATGTCAGACATTATATGGGTGTTGAATAACCCGGTACAAACACGGGTTCATATTTAAATCCCGTGCCTTCGGCACGGAATATGAACCCGTGTGTACTGGGTTATTCACTACAACCCATACAATAACTATAAAATATTTAATACAAAACCGGATTATAACCGAATAAATCCGATATAAATTTTTTAAAAAAGATATATAATCGATTTATTTTTATTAAAAAAGAATGAATATCCGATTAGACAATTTGCAAATCGGTTCCAACCTCTAGATAGAAGTTTATGGCAAGAGTGTTAGTGTTGGAGACTACAACGATATATTGGTGAACAAGGTCGATCTAAACATTGGTTTTCAAGTATTTTCGCGTCTCTTCCTTCGTAAATAAGTAAAATCACGATAATAATAATGCACAGGTTATCTTAGCAACCTATATTGATTCTCTATCGCTGTTATTAATTATGCATTATCGCTTAAAACATCGTTTTTTTTTAGCTCTTATCGTTATCGTTATTAAAACACTTCTTACTTTTTATAAACGTGGTAATTAACTCTATTTTGTATGGAATATAACTCTTCAGGTTTCTTCATTGATTTCGTCAATTCGTCATAGGTTTCGTCAATTCGTCATAGGTTTCGTCAATTCGTCATAGGTTTCGTCATTTCGTCATAGGTTTCGTCATTTCGTCATAGGTTTCGTCAATTCGTCGTCAATCGTCAGGAGTTTCGTCAATCGTCAATTCGTCAATCGTCAATTACCTGACGAATGGTTTCGTCATTCGTCAATGACGTATGTTTCGTCATTCGTCAGGCATCAGCAGGGACCCGTAAAAATTTTTTGTGTTATGCGAAATCTTTATTTGCGTTATTGCAAAAATTTGGATAAGATATTAGCTTTATATTAATTTGCGATTTCTTCTTTTTCGGAAAACATCAGAAATTTATTCAAAATTTGTTCTGACCTTGCTCGTCTTTTATGTTCATTCATTTTCACTTTTGGAAATTTTCGAAATCTTAATTCAGCACACTATCCGACATTATTAGCCAATCAATTTTATAAAATATCACATGAATTTTACCCTTAGAAATTTACGGGTCTCTTCACTGTCGTCACGACAGGTCATGAGACAACTGCATACATATATGGCTGTCGTCCAACAGGCCATATTTTAACCCTACCCTGTGTGACTATCGTCTCGACAGGTCACAAGAAAACTGCATACATATAAGACTGTCGTCCGACAGGTTATACAAAATCAAACTCATTAATTATGCCTGGTCTTATCATGCATGACTGCCGTCTCAGCAAGCCGCCTTGAAATACTAACTCTGGTGGGGGCAAGGGGGGTGGGACGATATAAGAACTAGAGATGGGTTTCATGCGTGCGCATGATTCCTCAATCATGCGCATGAATGCGCATTAATGCGCATGTTTCCGAATCATGCGCATTTTATCCCATCAAAATTTTATATAGAAAAATTAAATAAAATAAGTGTAATTAAAATTCTAATCTATCTATATACTTCAATTCCGGATCTGTTCGCTTTAACATTGTTGATTGGTCGTATCCGAAAACTAACAGAAATACGTAAGATGACTATGACTATTATAACATTCGAGTAATTATTCAATCATTTTTTAATGCCCTTATTAACACGCTTAAACAAAACAAAATCGTGAACGTGAATTTCCCAATTTACTTTTTTCGTTTGATTGCATAATATTTACAAACTATTTTGGGCTAAAAAAGGTCACGAATTTGAAAACGTTTTGTATAATGGTCTTAAGTTCAAGAACAAGTGCAAGTGCAAG
>QKWP01000825.1:161465-176186 GCA_003550325.1 Gigaspora rosea
TTACAGCTGATTTCAAAATTAGTGGGACAACGTGAAAAATTTTTGTTGATCCGCAGTAAATTTTCGGTAATTTCATTTACCGAAAATTTTATAGTTTTTCGATAATATAATTTTGCCCGAAATTATTATCACGGTATTGATTGTTTTGATTTTCGGACTGATCCGGGATGTTTTGTTACAAAACATCCCGGATCAGTCCGAAAATCAAAACAATCAATACCGTGATAATAATTTCGGGCAAAATTATATTATCGAAAAACTATAAAATTTTCGGTAAATGAAATTACCGAAAATTTACTGCGGATCAACAAAAATTTTTCACGTTGTCCCACTAATTTTGAAATCAGCTGTAATACACGTATAAAACTTTAAATGCTACCAGTAAATGTGTTATTGTTACGATCATTCCAAGTTTTAGCTTGTTCGAAATCTTTAATGCCGTCCACCATTTTTTGGATAGGTTTAAAGTTCGATTCAATACTTCGAACCCTCTTTTTTTTTTTTTGTTTGAAAAGATTATTAGATTTTTTAAACCAATCAAGTGCCAAAAACATAATAAAATATATTTATATAAACATGAAAACATGAAAACATGATAATAAAAAAAAATCTTTATACCTCATGAAGAGTTTTTTTGTGCTCGATTCCTCAATAGTGGTTCCTTCTCAGTCATAATATTCGATTCTTAATTCTCTATTGCGTTGTTAACCTTCATCATTGTCATCATAGTTTTTTCATTCTTTTTCGAGTTCATAGCTACAGGTAGGATCCGTGAATAACCACAGATTAAAAAAGAATATTCAATTTAAAAACGAATGTTCTGGTACGTACATATTAATTACATGAATACAAATATGGAGCTCTAAATATTTGAAGCCTTACTTAGTAATAATGTGCATAATGCCTAGAAAAATGAATTTTGTCCACCTCTCGAGTTACCGCATCCAATTAAAAGAAGGAAAATTTATTAAATGTTTGTGCATCTTGTATTGATCCGCTTGTGAACGAAGTCACAAGGCGGGCAATTATTGCGAGTCACCGGACTTTCCGTGTGACGGCAGATCACAGACGAAATGGTATTTGAGTAATCTGATGATCTGCATCGATCTTCTTGGAATTTTCTGCTTGACATTGTGTCCAGCGATCCCCCCACCACGCCCCAAAAGAAGGGAAGGGTAAGGGAAAAGGGTGATATGTTGCTACAGAGTCACTGGACTTGCCGTGAGAATGAAGAAAGAAACAAGCAAAGAGATCGAAGCACTATGCTCGAGAAGATCTGCTCACGTGACGTCCTGCGGCTTGTTCCGCGACTCCATCCCATACTGTATTACGTTGTTCGTTGTTTACATAAGAGGACGTGACTATAGGTATAGAGGTTGGTCACGACTGTTGTGTGCGAGGAAGGGCACACCACGAGACGAGCAATAATAAATACAGAAATACTATAATGACCTAAAATTTGTTTTATGTAACATATTATCTGCAATTGTACTACAACTGTACGATTATCATTAATTTTTGTGCTTTCCAGAATTCACATAAGATAATTTCTTTTTCTTTAGTTTATTTGTAGGTATATACATACATTCTCTCATTTTCTTCCATGCAAAAATTTATGGGTTTAAAATTTTTTTCATTTTTTTCATCTTAAATTTTGTTACGATTAAGAGTTTTCCTGGGATTAATGAGAAAGAAATTTTAATCAATAATTCACCTGGGATTAATGAGAGAGAAATTATACCCAATAATTCTGGAGAATGCTTTATTCCAAGAGATGTCCCATCAAATATTCCTTTAGGCTGTTATGCTTTTAACAATAGCACAATCAACGGTTTAAATGGCCTTTCGAATTTAGGTTTTTCTAATGTTTATAAATCCCCCAACAACATCATGGATCCAGCACTATGCATCATAAGATGCACTGACTACATCTTTGATATTGCTGCCCTCAAAGACGGTAGTCAGTGTCAATGCGGCAGCGCCAGCGATTTTGTAGCATCGTATATTAAAGTAGGTGATTCGAATTGTAATATCACTTGTGCTGGTAATTCAAGTTATATCTGTGGTGGTGCAGAAAGCTATACAATTTATGGCACAAAAGGCGGAGTCCCAGGTCATCCACAACCTACCATAAGTGCTACTGATAAACTTTCAATAATCAAGAATCTCAATAATGACAATAGATATCAACAGTGTATCAAAGATAGCCACTATTGCGGCCAAAGGATATTAAATGGTACATCAAAAGAACTTGCAGGAATGACAGTAGACAAATGTATTGACTTTTGTAGGCAAAACAATTTTGCATATGCAGGATTAGAAATAGGAACTCAATGTTTCTGCGCGAACAATTACGATCATATAAACCAAATAAGTTCAGATCAATGTAGTACTAGTTGTGTGGGCAACAATCAGCAAATTTGTGGGGGCCCTTTAGCTCTTAGCATATATAGTGTTCCCACAGAGAACAAGCCTCCATTAAAGATTATTCTTCCTTGTAGTATTATTGGTGGTGTTATTATTTTATCAATAATTGTTTTTATAATTTATAAATATTGTCGCCGAATACTAGTGTTACGAATCGCTTAGCCAGCCACTTAGCCGCTTAGCCAGCCAGTAATCTTGTTAGCCAGCTAATAAGGTTATTATTAAAAAATTAATATGCTTAATGTAATTAATCATTTATTTACCAGTCAAATTAAATACAGGTTTTTATTTATTCTAAAATTTACTATATTTAAATTATGTAATTGTATCTTTACATATCTAAATTTCGAACCTCATGAATCATGTTTTTAAATTATATAAAACTTTTATATCCCAAAAATTTTATTTGGTTATTTCTTATTAATTGTCACTAGTATTAATAAATAAGTCATACATAGTACGTATATCAAACATGGTGTCGAAACGAAACCTACCCGAAACTAGTTTCAGAAGGGTTCTAATCCGAAACTAGTTTCGGATTTTTTAAAAAAAATCGAAACTCCGAAACCCGAAACCCCGAAACTATAATCCGAAACCCAAACCTATAATCCGAAACTCAAAAATATAATATTGAAGCCTTTACAATTTATTATAAAGTTGATTTATTTTTAATGAACCCAAAATGTAAAATTATTTTGAATAAATTATAACATTATATAGATCTTTTTTTTTTAAATTATGTTTTTTTCACTGCCTCGGTTTGTTCGGGTTTTTTTAAAGCTGGTCAACTTTATTTTTAATATCATACCGTTATTACAACTGATTTTAAAATTTTAGGGCGATAGAAAAAATTGCCAATGATGAATCGATAAGTATTTGATGACTTTTGACACCAACAATTTATTTAATTCTGCGGTAACTTATTAATTCTATCATTAGTAGATATGGACTTACTAATTATTTATTATTACTTGATATTGTATCCAGTTTTTACGAAGTTATTAAAAAAACTGCTTGCAAAAGCAATCCTGATTGTCAGAATATAAACTCCGGAATTACACCTTTCATGTTATACTTGTGAATCATAACAACAAACAGGACTGCATGCATGCATTTCGGCTCAAATAGCGTTGGATATTCAAATTTTATTGTATTCTTTAAGGAGATATATAACATTCATCAATGCGATTAATGTATATTGAAGAGATTCATAGCATACATCAGTGCATTTGAAAGAGATATATAATACATTAATGCAATAAATGTATATTGAAGTTTGGGTAGTTTTGGTGTTCAGGTAAGGTTTCGGGTTTCGAATGAGGTTTCAGGTGTCGGGTGAGGTTTCACGTTTCGGATAAGGTTTTGGAGGTAATAATCCGAGGCCTGAAACTTTAGGATTTGGCACAAAAGGGTTTTGGCGCCAACTTTGGAGAGAATAAACAAATAAATTATTGATGTTTTGGCAGTTTCGGGGTTTCGGTTGAGGTTTCGGGTTTCGGTTGAGGTTTCGAGTTTCGGATAAGGTTTTGGAAGCTATAATCCGAAACCTGAAACTTTCGGAATCGCCAAAAAAGATCTTGGTGCCATCTCTGACGTATATGTGTCGATAAGATTTATCGCCATTGAAATTTAACTATACCAGTTTTTTCATTCATTTTCTAGTACTCTAGCTAAAAAATCCTAGATTACATGCAAGATATATTTAGTAAAAAATATGAGAGTATCGAGTCTTAATTTAGCAAAACATTAGTAAAGAAAATGAAGTGTTTGATGCATGATATTAATAAGATTATACTCGCAGGCTTAAAACCTGTTATGATAAGTGCATGTAATGCTTTTACACATTTGATGGTTTACGCCTTACAGGATACAATTTCTAATAGTACTAACTAACAGCAATGTAAAAGTGTTACAGGTTTTACTTGACAACACCCTTATCATGTTTATTATTGCCCATTTCTTGTCATCTTTATTAGTTTTTCATGTGCCTGCTTACAATATGAATTGCACGGTTCTAAGATTGATACTTGTTTTTAAGATAAAGTTGAGTAAGTTAAATACGTAATAAAATGACATAAGTAACACAATGAACTACTTAATTTCGAGTTATGCTATAGTAGTGCAAAAAACATCAATTATCCTTTATTTAATTTGGCTAGATATTCACACAAAAAATTGCCACTATTTTCAAATAAGAAATTGATTCTGACATGAATGATTCATTCATTACCAGCTCAGTATCCCTTTAACCATAACTTTTAGCGGGCAAATTTGCCCGCTAAAATATTTGAACGAAAATAGGACACACAAAAAAAATTTTTTTATATAAATTTTGATCCTAATTGGTTAGGTGACTTCAAAATTTCAAATCAACAATCACACTTGACAGCCGCAGATGGCATATTCGAAGCCAAATAAATGACATAAGTTCATACAATGTGTGCAAAATATGCCATTTTACTTGAATTTTTAAGTCGCCTTATCTTCCCAGCATTATCCCAAAAATCAACTCTGTGAAGTTGGCCGTGACGAATTTTTGGCCAACTTTAATATTATATTATAAAAAGGGCTTTCACGTGACGATCATGAAGATCCTTCATAATTGTCGCGTGCAAGTATCCATTTTTAGTATTAAATTTGACTGTCAAGATCATATTAAAATCAACCCTACTTGGGTGACTTTTCGAATGCCATTGAGGAAGTTTTGCAAAATAATAGCCATATGACAACTATGCTTTTATTCTAGCTTAGAGAATGGCTTAATAAAATTTTGCGAAATTTTACAATAATAAATCAAAAAAATTTAAGAGTAGGGTAAACGTAGATCATTTTTCATATGATCTGCATGGTATTACAGATTTTTATATAGGAAATAAAAATTAGCCACAAGCAAAATTTTTTAATGCTCTAATGAATTTTTACCAAAATTTCACAATGTGCAGATAAGAACTTTCTATTTATAGTAATAATAATTTCAAAACTTGTTTTATTTGAGAAAATTCCACTTCGAATATTGAAATAATTGTTTTGTAACCATAGGTTACAGTAACCAGGGTCTATAACTAAGCCCAAATATAGCATAGTTAGGGTTATGGTTAGGGTTAGGGTTAGTGTAATATTAAAGTTAGAGTTAGAGTTAGGGTTAGGTTGTGATTGGTTAGGGTTAGGGTTAAAGTCAAGATTACTACAAAATCGCGAGAGGAGCATTTTTGTTAGTAACACAACAGGGGTTACCCTAGTAAAATTTTGAGTTATTAATGATTTTATAAAATGCGGTTACAGTAGAGTCACCATCGTATGGGAGAGCTTGGTACTTTCATGCCGAGTTAAACTCCGATGGTTGACGTTTGAAGGTCGTATGAATTTGGCAATAATTTATGGGATGCGGATATTTATGATTTATTAGGCATTTATTATAAAAAGAATGTATTTTATTTAAGGACGGATTTGGAGAGCATACATTAGGTACATTATATATTATTAACGAAGGGTGAGGTCAACCCTTTATATACATTCTCATTTCTTATGATTGCCTATGCTAAGATCATAATGTCAAAACTACTAATCTGATTTCACATGCTTCCCCACAAGCAACTCCTTCTATCAAGTTTATGCAAGCGCGTAAACGCGACTAGGGGAAATTCACATGGTTAAGCCACTGAGAATACATAATAATGCCTAATACTAGAAAGGTAAGATTATCATGGCTATGGCGATACAATTATGGAAGGTATATGACAACTTAAAGAATTATACAAATACGGAAATGAGAGACAAGGGAAAAATTATTCGTTACAGTAGCCATGGCTACAAATTTATTACTCCTTATAATTATCATGTTTAATTCCAAATCCATTCAAATAGCAGAACCCAACTTGAAATATTGTCGTATCAAACCCCTTCTCTGCAGATTTTGATAATTAATAAATGCCTTACGCTCATCTTTTTCAACACCTATCCCATGTTGATAGCAAAATCCAAGACTATATATTCCTCTTTCATTTCCCAATTCGGCAGATTTTTGATAATAAATAAATGCCTTATTGTCATCCTTTTCAACTCCTATTCCATTTTGATAGCAATTTGCAAGATTGTACATCGCATCAGCTCTGCAGATTTTTGATAATAAATGAATGCCCTATGTTCATCCTTATCAACTCCTTTTCCATGTCGATAACAGTATCCAAGGTCGCTTATTGCATTATCATTTCCCATTTCAGCAGATTTTTGATAATAAATGAATGCTTTATGTTCATCTTTTCAACTCCTATTCCTTCTTCATAACAACGTCCAGTTTGATACATTGCAGTAGGGTTTCCCATTTCAGCAGATTTTTGATAATGAATGAATGCTTTATATTCATCCTTTTCAGCACCTACTCCATGTTGATAATTATATCCAAGATTATAATGTGATCGATGAAACAATTTATTATAAAATTTCTTCATTTTACTTTTTTTGAATATAAAAAAAAAAAGAGAATATTTGAACTTGCATTTAAATAATTAAACGTATTACTGTACTACTTGTATATATTTTATGTTACTGTATGGGTAACACAATTCTATTTGAGCTCAGAGCTATAATTTAACATTTTTCTTTTTATCGTTTTCTAATTTTTTATGCAGGATTTTATTCTGTACCAAGCATTTCTGAATTAGAAATTAGAATTGTTAAACATACAGTTAGGTTTCCGCATGGGCCTGAGCTACCCATGGGTATACAAAAAGGTCTAAAAACGAGTAATAAAAATTTTATTAGGGTTAGGGCTATCTTAGATTAAGGCTAGGGCAAAATTGCCCTCCCGTCATTTTTACTTAACCTACCCAAGGTAGGTTTAGATTGTTTTTTGGTATTTTTCCAAGTTTTTCTTGTTTTGCTTCGCCCAATTCGTCAAAATTCTATAATTTGATTGGCTGTGTATCACGTGATTCTGCTCCGCTTTAGACGACCCCTAGTTATATTTTTGAAGTTTAAAACGAAGCTGTAAAAAATTAATTTGATGATATTTAATTAATTTGTATTAGCATTTAATATTTTATTGCATAGTTTTTTAAAGCCAATTACTGCATTATCAATTCCTAAGGTCTCACCAATAACATTCTAACTTATGCTTCAAAGTTATATTTCCGTGACCTTTGTTTGATACAAGTTTAGATTATGTTGTTTATCAATTTTTTTATCTTTCTAATATTTTGTTTGCAATTAGAGCATTCGTTGACTAAGTGTGATCTCATTACGATTAGCTATTCCTCTTTGCCAATGCTTAGAACAATATTCAAATATTGCTAAGGTTGTTAAATGGAGTACTCCAAACTATAATAAAACATATAAACCACTCCAGTTTTAAACTGGAGTGGTTTATATGTTTTATTATTGCTTGGAATACTCCATTAACAACCCTACATACTGCATTCGCCGAATACAAATACGGAGCTCTAAATATTGAAGCCTTACGCAGGGGATCGCCAAAGCCTTGTATCCACGTGACTTTTGAAATTTTAGTTATAATTAGGGTTAGTTTACCGTTAGGAGAGGGTATATATATAGGTAAAATTGCCTTCTCTACATTTTATATTAATGCACCAAAACGGGTTTAGACTATCGTTTTTATATTTTTGCGGGTTTTTTGATTTTTGACTTCTTCGTGTAAACAAAATTTCATGATTCTGATTGGCTGATCTACATATAAAAAGTCACGTGGGTACAAGGCTTTAGCGGCGGACGGTCTAGCCTTTAGCGGACCCCCAAATTTATAGTATTCTTCTATACATTTCTGTACATACAAAATGCACAAACATTTAATAAACTTTCCATCTTTTAAATGGATGCAGTAACTCAATTCGTTTTTCTAGGCATTATGCACATTGTTACTAAGTAAGGGGGACGCTTAAAGCCGGGTCCATCATGAATTTAAATTAACGTTAAGGTCAGGGTCAGTTTAGAGCCTATAGGTGCTAAAATTAGAAGGCTCTATATGTAAAATCGTCCCCCTGACATTTTTTCTTAATGGGCCAAGAAAGGTTTAGACACTCGTTTCTTGTATTTCTCGCATTTTTACTTTTTTTGCTTCGTCGGGATGATCCGTGTAAACAAAAACTTTCGATTTTGATTGGTTGTGCGAAACGGAAGATTTCTTGATAGACCTGGCTTTAAGCGACCCCTAAATTTGTTTGTACCATATTATCTGTGCTTTTCAGAATTCTTTCTTAAATGTTGTGAAGTACATAAGATAATTTTTTTTTCTTTAGTTTATTTCTACGTATATACATACAGTGTTGTCGTGTCTACTATGTCCAAGACTTTTTTTACCTATGGCCACGTCCAAACGACCACAGTGTCCACAACTGTCCAAAGAATATTTTGACTTTAAAATTTTATAAATAAGTTTAAGAAAGATATGATTATATATTTTTTATAGTTCTGAATATTTTTCTGAAAAGAAAAAAATAGGTTATCTTAATAAAATTTTAAGTAATTTAGATTTATTTTTTTGTCCACAATTGTCCACAAATTGTCCAGAGCTGTCCCGTGACAACACTGTATACATATATCCTCTCATTTTCCTCTATGCAAAAAAATTTATGGGTTTAAAATTTTTTTCATTTTTTTCGTCTTAAATTTTGCTATGATTAAGAGTTTTCCTGGGATTAATAAGAAAGAAATTCTAATCAATAATTCACCTAGAATTAATGAGAGAGAAATTACACCCAATAATTTAAATAATTCTTGAGAATGTTTTACTCCAAGAGATGTCCCATCAAATATTCCTTTAGGCTGTTATGCTTTTAATAACAGATAATATCACAATCGACCGACGGTTTAAATGGCCTTTCGAATTTAGGTTTTTCTAATGTTTATAAATCCCCCAATAACATCATGGATCCAGCACTATGCATCATAAGATGCACTGACTACATCTTTGATATTGCTGCCCTCAAAGACGGTAGTCAGTGTCAATGCGGCAGCGCCAGCGATTTTGTAGCATCGTATATTAAAGTAGGTGATTCGAATTGTAATATCACTTGTGCTGGTAATTCAAGTTATATCTGTGTTGGTGCAGAAAGCTACACAATTTATGACACAAAAGGCGGAGTTCCAGGTCATCCACAACCTACCATAAGCGCTACTGATAAAATTTCAATAATCAAGAATCTCAATAATGACAATAGATATCAACAATGTATCAAAGATAGCCCCTATTGCGGCCAAAGGATATTAAATGGCACATCAGAAGAATTTGCAGGAATGACAGTAGACAAATGTACTGACTTTTGTAGGCAACCCAATTTTGCATATGCAGGATTAGAAATAAGGACTCGATGTTTCTGCCCGAACAATTACGATCATATAAACCAAATAAGTTCAGATAAATGTAGTACTAGTTGTGTGGGCAACAACCAACAAATTTGTGGGGGCCCTTTAACTCTTAGCATATATAGTGTTCCCACAGAGAACAAGCCTCCATTACAGATTATTCTTCCTCGTGTTATTGGCGGTGTTATTATTTTATCAATAATTAATTGTTTTGATTAGTATTTTTAGAAATCGACTCAGAGCCTGTTGCTGTCGACCTCCACAATCATCAATACATCAACAAATATAGGAATGCCACTGCCAGAAGACTAGTGGTGAATTAGGGAATAGGGATGGTCTGATTATTTCAGATTCTATATCTGATTAAATACAAAAAATTCAAAAAATTACATTATTAATTTTCTAAGAGAAAAAAATAAATAGATAAAATATATACAAAAAAAAAAACAATTTAATTTATACTATTTAATTATATTTTTTATTTATTGCGGAAGTATTTTAATTTGATTATTTAAAAAAACAAATAACTAATATTCTCTTAATTATTTGACTGTTATTTATTTCAATTGTAACTTTTATTACTGTATAATAATATTATTATTTTTCCATTTGTGAATGAAAGAGATAAATTTATAGCTAAAGGTTGAGTTTTGTTATCATAAAAAATTAAACTATACATGATTTGTAATAACTTATTATCTCTAATAAATAAATATTTTTCTATAATCTAAACACATTTAGCAAATTCTTGAATTTGATTTTGTCCCTATTAAATGTCAGGATAATACCTGAGAAATTTCAATATCTCAATTCGTACTATTGATTTTCATCTAAAATATTGTATTAATAGCAAAAATTACGTCATAAAATATTGTGCACCACTAGAAAATTCACCTAAAGTGGTACTTGAAGTACTCTAAATTTTATAATGTTGCATATAAGGGTGACTGTCAATCAGATTATTTTAAAATGACAAATAAAATGCTATAATCCAAATAGAAGTATTTGGACACTAATTTATTTATCTTAGACATTTTCATTTTATTTATCTTACTTTGATATTCATATTAGTATGGTTTTTTACTTATTCTTAAAAATAAGTTTAAATTTTGAAAAATAGCTATTCATATAAATTTAGATGCGAAATATTTCTGCAGTTATTGTGCTCGTTACAATAAGGTTTGAAAATTGTGAACTTATTTAACTCTTATATTTTTGGTTTGTCAAATGTTCATACCATTTCTTCTTTTAGTAGATTACAAATATATGAATTTGTAACAAAGATTAATAAAAAAAAATCATTTCTCCATGATTTTATTAACTATATACTTCTAAAATTTAATGACAATTTTAAATTAAAGATTATTAATAATTAATTTTTTCCAGCTCAAAGAACATTATCACTTTGCCAGTAATTAGCAGAAACCATTATAATATACACATCTGGCCAATTTTAAAGCATGTTCCAGGATAATAATTTTTGTCATTATTAATGGTTGTTTTAAAAAAAATGCATGTTAAATAAATATATAATATATATATATATATATAACGATAAATCTTTATATAATATAATATTAGTTGATATACATATGTCATCAGAAGTAATGTTAAAGAAATCAGCAATCAGAAATCAGAAATTATCGATTTGTATTATTAATTTCCTGGGAGCTTAAAAATTACAACAGAGATTATAGGATACAGATGGCCCAAAGGGCTGTCTGCATCCTATGAATCTCTGTTGTGATTTTTAACTCCTCACGCATTTCTAAAATCTGTGACAGGTTCGCCGATAATATGACGTACTATTTAGGACTATCAGTCAATTTGACTATACTGAAATTTTTTTTTATTAGCGGGAAATTTTAAATATCAATATGTATACATTATTAATTCCAATATCACTACGGCTATATATAACTAATTCGAATTTCTACTAATATTTGCTACTGTATAACGTTTGGGCTTTCTTTACAATGCCTTTTCATGCAGTTTTAGCAAATTATTTGACCCAAATTTATTTTAACTATTACATTTATACTTTAGTTTGGCTGATTATTTGATATATTTACACTTAACCTATGAACCTTTTTACCTATATTTTTCTTTTTTCGTGCTGGAATAGTTTGAGGATCCGTATTTTCTTTTTCTTTGTTTGCAAAAAAGCAGGGAATTTTCGCTTTCTACTACCATTTCTACTTTACGTCTTTTAACTGATTCTACCTGAACTCTGATTCGCGCACCACTCTTAACATGGGCCATTGGATCCATATTATGATTTAAATCATATAAATAGGAAGATAACTTAGAAATTGATTTTGATTTTGCGACGTTATAACGTTCTTTGAACTTATCCAATGCAGCACGTAATGGTTCGCTAGAGTTCCTAGTTGGTAAAAATTTTGCCAATCGATTAGTTGCCAACTATAGTTGCAACTAATCAATTATTCATATCACGTGGCATTATCAGATAATCAGCCAATCAAACCCAAAAAATCAACACGGATCAGCCCAACTAAACAGAATATCTCAGAATTATATTAATTAAATGACTAATCGATTAGTTGTTTAAAAATTTTTTCAAATCGATTAGTTGGAAAGTTGGCAACTAGTTGGTTTTCCAACTAACGATTTGGAACGCTATGGTTCGCCAGCATTTTGATAATCTAATTTAACCTATTCTAAAAATGTAACAAATGGTAAAATATCGATATCTTCACGATTTTCATTTGGTTCTTTCCACTCAATATCTGAAGCACCGCTTATTTCATTATTAATATTCGGAGTGCTAGAAAATGTCGGTTCACTATGGTGTAAATTTTCTTGTTGTGAGGCTTGTTGTGCATGAAGCGAGGCATAGAATGAATTATCATGAGCAACATAACCAAGTATAATTTGCACGGTCATTTGGCGTTAAGGATGGAATAAAGTTAAACATTGAAAGATGAAATTTCATTGGAACGGCTCCTTGATGTTTACATGGGGCACCATTTATACCAACAAAACAAGAACATGTACTAATTACACTATTTACGATATTGTGTACTAGGTACTAAATATTCATTTTCAACATTCGTCCTTTGAATCTGTTCTTTATTTACGTGCTCTCATCTGGGACATAAAAATCGTTTAGCAAGTTGTAAATGGTCGGGATGCATGTTTGCAAAGCCAAGTAAACGATGCTCGTAAAACTTTTCCATCTTAGCGGTGATAAATTGGAACACTTGAATGAGATTGTACGCTTGTATTCTGGCAAATATAATGTCTTTTAATATTCCAAAGCTACGTTCATCGTAGTTATTGGTATTATTTCCACAAAGTGGTAAGTTTAAACGAAATGAAAGCGCCCATGTTCCCATAGTAGTTCAAAATGTCTTTTTAATTGAGGGTAATTATAATAAAACTCCTGTTTAAATTCTTGATAATATGATTCTATTTCCGAATTTGATTTAGCATATAGAACCTTTTTCATTTTTGCCATAATGCACATACGATCTTCTTATGCTTGGAATCATTAATCCACCTCCAAAATGCTTGTAGCACATGGAAGGTACATAAAAGATGAATTGTTTTTGGATAGCACAATTCTAAAGCATTTCGTATTGCACCGGAATCGTCTGTAAGAAATACTGCAGGCCCTAATTGTGGTCCATTACCATAAAAAGCATGTGATGGAAGTATAGTCTTTAACTGTTAATAAGTTTAACGCTTTTTCTAATGTTATTTCAAGTTCGTCTGAAGTTATAAAAATTCCAAGTGGAAGAGCACCAATTGCGCAGCTAGTATACATAAGCGTAATTGAGGCATTAAGAGACTCGAATGATGCAGATGCATCTAAATAGCATAATTCACCCACTTGTTGTACTTTTTCATGAACACGGGACATAAAATTTGTAACAATACACAAGATAAATGCATTTTTAGTATATGCATTATATTCTTGCAAAATGGCACTTCCTCGACCTGAACTATTATATTCCTTAACTACTTCTGCCAGACGCTCGAACATCGATTTGCCGTTACGACTTCCAAGTATGCTATCACGGTATTTTTGATAAAGCTTCGCAACATAGTCATAGTCAGGATTAAAAGCCCTGTCTGCAAGTAATTCAATCAATTCTTGTTCATTTGTAGTATTAATATGGAGATTCTCTTGGTATGTATATAATGCCGTGGAAGGAGAATGTTCATCTTTAAATAAATTTAAAATTCTTCACGAACTTCTTCTTTAACAGGGCGAAAGCTTAATGCTTCTGCCGAGTTAATAACATGATTATGAATATACTTCAGGTTAATTTCCAATGGGTGATCAAATAAAAGTCGTTGCCTTTCCAGACGCAAATGAATTGTCGCGCCACAAAATATATCACGTGCTCTGGACGATTGTGGTCTTTTTGTTTGAACATTGCCCTGTTTTTTTTTTACTTCGTGACTGTGAATACAATGGCGTTTTTCTCGAAATAGAACTCTATGTCCTTTTATTGTATATCCTCTAGTTTTTGGCATTGTGGTCTTTGAATGTAGTTGAAACGCTGAAATCCACTCTGATGCTTCCTCTTTACTATTAACGTTTGCAAATGCATCTAATTCGAAATTTGAAACATCAAAGTTTTCTGGTGTTTTATATGACGGCAGAATATTGAAATTTTGAATTTGGTATGTATAATTTTGAGGAAGGACATTTTTTAAGGCTTCAGGTAAAGTATTCCAAGAAAATATTTATGTATTCGTTATAGTGCTGCCTTCCATATATTTGTGTGTTTCAACTTCAAACAATTAAGAAATTCACGTAGGTATTCAAAGAACTTCTGCGGATTAGGTTACAGTAAAAGAAAAAATTAAGGTCGACTATATGTTTCAATTATATTGACTATAATGTTAAAATTTTATTATCATTATCGTTTAGAAAAGAAACAATTTCCTTTTTTGATTAGTAATATTTTACGTGGCATAATTGATAGATCATATGAAATCGGG
>QKWP01000825.1:181863-202949 GCA_003550325.1 Gigaspora rosea
CCCTTGACAATTGACTAAACTCCTGATTATTAATGAAACTTTAATATATCAATTCAGTCGATGATAAAAAATGATCCGAATACATTCCAAATCATAAACATATATTTTAAAACAGTGAAAATGGTTTTTTTTTGGTGAAAAATTTTACTGTCCTAATTACTAATAGCAATCATTGATATTATTTATAAACTTACCTATAGATTTCACATTTGAAGTTGTATATTACACGTGGAATTGATGGAGAAATGCTTGTGAATGTATATGTGCGTGTGTTTCTACCTATTATTTCTGGTGCCACATATTCGATTCCAGTACAATCAATTTCAAGTTGCTTTGAATCCTCTTTAGCTAATCGACCATGATCGAAGTTTATGATTTTGGCCCTAAAATCATTTGTTATCAAGATATTCTCAGATCTGATATTACGATGCAAAAAGTTCATTTCATTTAGAAATACCAATCCATTACATATGTCTAATGCAATTTTTGACTTAGTCAAATTATCTAAGTTACTATGTTTCGTGTAATACATTCTTAAATCACCATATTCTGACCATTCATTAGTTATTAAACCAGAATTTGATTCATTTTGTATGATTCCGTAGAATTCGGACATATTCATCAAACTTTTTAAAATTTTTAAAAGTGCTGGGTGTGTGTAATTTTGAGACGAATTGGAACCGCACAAACTATATCTTTTATCATGTCCGCATTTATATCCAGAATTCTGAATATCATCACTTATCTGGCTAATAATATCAAACATTGATTCATCTCTGCCTTTAAAATTGTGTTGAAGCGCTTGAATAAACTAGGAAAAATAAATAATATTTTAAATTACATTTTAAATAATAAAATTTATATAATGCCGGATCAAAAACACAGTACCTCCTTAGTTTCTTCAACGTCATTGAGTATACCACTAACTTGATCGTCTTCCGGAATTGTAAATCCGAGAGACAATATGGATTTATTATATTCCTCCAGTAATTTGAAATATTCATCTTTTAGTAGTTCCAATGAAATTTCAGAATTTATATCTTGAATAAACCTTTTTAATCCTCTTATGTGAGAAATACTTTCCATGAAATTATTGATACTCTCAAGAACATGTACAAGGTTTGCAAAATATACATAATTTTCAAATGTTACAAAATTATCTAGACGAGACTTTCGACTACGAATTTTCCGAACTTCATTTCCAACGTTGATGACACATTGACTTAATGCTTCATACATTATTTTATTAACTTGAACGTTATCGTAAAACTTATCGCCAATTTCTTCAAGTTCATAAACTTAATCGAATAATGATATAAAATCTCGTTTAGAAAGTTGTAATTGCTTTTCGTTAACAGAATCATACTTTGCAACGGAATCATAGTAATTAATTTGCGCATTATATTGAGACAGTGTTTAAAATTGGCATGCACACGATGCACATGTGCACATATATATTTTTATGTGCATAAAATTTTAACAAGTTAAGTGCACAAATGTGCATCTAAAATTTTATAAAAATAATGCACAAAAAGTTATGCGCAACAAAAAATTTTAAATTTTTATGCACAAAAAATTATGTACATGAGAGAACTTTAAATTTCAATGCACAGAATATATTAATTATATATATTAACAAAATTAGTTATAATGATAATAATTTGTAATTTGCAAATCTACTACTTTCTAATTTAAGCAATTACTATCGCTATTACTATAAATAATACAGTAATATATGAATAATTGATTATCATATTACTACTAAGATTCAAAGAGGTAATTGTAGTATTTTTACAAAGTGAACTTGAAATAGATTTTACTCCTTCAATATTAATATAATTAAAGAGTGAATTCACATTTCACGGCAGCAAATATTATGAGAACATGTGTGATAAAAATATATGTGCATGAAAAAATTTTTTTTACATGCACACATGTGCAACAGGTTGTTTGTTTGTGCACTCAAAACCTTTCCAATTCATGCACGCCGTGCATATAGTTTTAGATCTGAATTTTAAACACTGTATTGAGATGATTCTGTAATTAGATTCAAGAGCAAATCAGAAAGGAAATTTATTAATTTTTTTGTTCCATATAATAGAAAATAGTGGTGAAGACGTATCGAATTGACCCTTTTGATACATTTAAATTGTACCGTATAAACGCGTTAATTAATCGTGTTATTTCGCGTTATTTCGAAATAAGGGTTGGATGCACCCCTTAATTATAATAAGAGGCACTTTTTATTATAAGGATTAAAAAGTGCTCCGAAACTAAGTTTGGTACTAAGCAATCGACAGTATTTTTGAGCTTTAAAACTTTGTTAAAGCTGAACGTAAGTTTATTTAGTACTAAACCTAGTTCCGAAGCATTTTTTTTTTATTTATCATTCATTTTCTTACTTTTTTTTATATTAATTTATGAGGTTGCGCGTTAATTCGGACGCCATGGGCGTTAATTTGAAACCACATATGCATTTTGGAGGCATTCGATTTTCAAATTAACGCCCACAAACGTTATTTCGCGTTTATACGGTAAAAATGTAATTCAATTTTGTACAAAAGACATTCAATTTTTGTATACGCAAATTAATATTTTGACTGAACTGTGATAGCTTAAGATCTAGTGATCCATTTTTAATAATTAATACTATTTGATTTATTTATTGAATATTAAAATCGGATTACTATATCCTAAATTATCATCACAATTTAACCAAAACTACGATACTGTATTAATTTGCATATATATACAAAATTGAATATCTTTTTATACAAAATTTACTAATTTGGATGCCAAAATGATAGACTATGAAAAGTTACAACCAACCGATTTTATTATAAAATGTATTGAGCCGTAACCATTAACGTAGTTACATCTGCACCACTAATTAGAACAGCCAATATAACGAAAACCATTTTCCTGAAAGGACATAAACTCAACAAAGTTAGCAGGCATTAGCTATAATGCCGGCCAATTTAATTGATTTAGTCAGTCTTATGTTCTTCCTGGAAAATTGTATTCTGAAAATCGTACCGTAACCGGGAATAACTTTTTGAATATCATCTTCTGTTACAGTCGGTTCTTCTTTTAAAATTTCAAGCCGATCCAATATAGCAGTAGCTTTAGGTCTAAATGAAGGATCCGGGACCCAACATTCTTCATATAGTTTCACATAGTCCAAAGGCATTCCTACTTGTCGATTTTCTCTCAAGCCTTCACAAAGTCTGAAAATTAAATCATGACCATTTCTACCACCAAATGGCGGCCTACAGCTATATATTTCCCACATTATCACACCGAAGCTATAAATATCGATGGATTCTTCATGTGGACATTTTCCGACTAACAATCTTGGGTCAAGATAAACTGTTATTCCTCGAACTTCAGATGATCCTTTTGATTCTAGAAGAGATTTCGAGAGGCCAAAATCCGCCAGAAGAGCTCTTTTTTGATGAATGAGAACATTTTTTGAATGCTAACAATTAATAAAATAATATTAGTGTATGCATGAGATCTTCGCTAATCTTAACATATAATTGGGTAATTTTAATGACAAAAACTACTCTAATTCCACTATCACTACCAATAGCAAAATAACAATAAAAACTTACTAAATCCCTATGAATTATATTATTTTCGTGCAAAAATTTCAAGCCTTTGATAATATCTTTGCATAAGGAAATCTTGTCATCTAATTTTAGCTTTGATTTATTATCTGTAAGATAATCTTTTAAAGTGCCACTATCTGCATACTGCATTACTAAAATATATTCTCCAGTTTTAAAACCTATAATTAATAAAAATTTTGAAGTAATATTACAGTATTAGTACAGATTATTTCAAATTTATATATTAAATAAATTATAGATATTGAAATAATGTATTAAGAATTAATAAGCTTGGCATAAAATCAACCAGTTACGGTATTTCATAATTACTGCACATAACTCAATTTTACGGAAGCGGAACATAGTGCATGGAACACATACTGTACCTTCAGATAATCCGAAGAATTCGATGATATGTTCTTTACAATTCTTAGATTTCCTCAAGGCTTCCAACTAACGTCATTGAGATATATGGTTAATTTATTTGCACCTCCAATTTTAAAATATTACTTTCAACAAACCTCGCGTTTAAAGTCTTTTAATTCTTGACGTTTCATACGACTAACAACATTTGCTGCTACAAGTTGTCCCTTCCATTCTGCCTTGTAAACTTCACCAAAAGCACCTTTTGACAGAAACGATAATATTGATAATGCCAAACGGTTAATATCACAGGCGGGTTGTTCGTTACTAGGTACGTAATTAGGACTTAAATATTTTTCATCATTTTGTGCAGAAGGTTGCATTGTGTTCTTTTGTCGATTATTTTCTGATAAAGAATTATGCGATATATTTACAAAAGAATATGATAATATATAAAAATATAAGATAAATATTATCGCATATATAAGGTTTCATATAAATGCATTGTGTAAAAAATAGAGATAAATAATCAATTTATATATTTAGCATACAGAACAGTAAGCAGTACAGCAGGTAAAGATAGACTCCGATGATAGACTTCGACTCTAGAATTACTTGGTCTTTGCCAGAATTGACTTACTAGATTTAGATCATTTTTTCCTTCCTCTGGCACAATTACCCGTGATGCCATAGGAAAATTCGATAAATGTACATCTTAACGCATTGTCACGGAAAAACAGATTTTTTAAAAAAATGCTAATGCTCAATTTTAGAAATAAGACCCTAAATATGGAACTATTAAAATGCTACGTATTGTATTTTTTATATCTTAATTGTGATAATTTACAATTAATATAAATAAACTATTAACTATAAGGCCAGACCTTTTGTTTAACATGACCCCTCCCCCTATTTTTTCACATTAATAGTAATTAATAGTATTTGCCCCCTCTCAATTTTTTAAATTTTATATAACTAATATATGTAAAATCAACCAATAAAATTGCAGTATTATTATTTTTGTGTTTTTTTTCAATGCCCCACCCCCTCTTCCAGTTATTTTATGTTATGTTAAACAAAGAATCAAATTTGGTCTGGCCTAATTTTAAAATAAACTATATACAGTTTATTTATTATAACTAATAGTTACAGTTCGCACCTTTAATCTTATTAGAGGATCCAACTTAGATTATAAAAAGAATTAGAATAGAAAATTCGAATGAATTGAAGAGAATGTTCTTGTATGCCTTTTTTTGGATTTAATGAATTAAAGACTTTCTATCTACAAACATTTTTAATTCCACGAATTGATCATCGTACGATTTATGCAGGTGCATTTTTGACAATAAACTCTTGCATTCAAAATGTAACTTTTGCCTAGATTGTGGATTACTAAAATTGTACAATTAAAATAAAAAATGTGACGGATTAAAATGAAATCAGATTAAAAGGAAATATGTGGGCGTATTTTTTAGTGTTAGGGTTATGGTTATAGGTTAGTTTTAGAGTAGAGTTTATATTAAACAATTAAATAGGAATTCCACATTCATTTTAATCCGATTCATGTTTGTGGAATTAATTTCACGATTGTGGAAATAATTCCTTTATATTACTAGTGTTACAACCGTGGGAGAGACTTGGCTAACGTGAGGTCGAATTAGCTCAGGGTTGTAAGCATAGGTTATGCGGAATGAATGTTTATTAGGGGATTCGGAATAAATGATAGCGATTATTAAAGGAATGTATTTATTTAGTTAGAGCAAAGAATTCCATGTTTTATTTATTATTATTAATATTGTCTATGTTGTCTCTCAAATCTCTGAGTTCAGCTATCGTATTTATACATTCTAAATAATTATGGTCCGAAACCAAACATCTTGAGTTTCAGACCAACATCAGTAGTTTTAGACCACTCTGGTTAGTCTCGAACCACTCTGGTCAGTTTCGAACCACTACAGTGGGTTTGAGACCAAAATCCATGGTTCGGGACCATCGTATGCGCTAAGCCTTCTACCAAAAAGGGAAATATCATACAACTTATTCGAACTAACTATTACAGGAAAAATTAAAATAATCAAAATTTACTCAAACTTTCCGTAACACTAGTATAGATGCACTAAAAAGTATGTTTTATTATTTACTCTTATTATTATTAAATAGTTTGTTGATCTTCATAATAAATTTTACTTCATCAAATGGGAGTCTCCAAACACTTCCATTTCATTTTCTGATTTCAAAATTTTGATACACAATTAAGATTTTTAAACTCTTATTTATTTCTGAAATACGCTATTTTTTTTTTTAATTCTGAAACCTCTTATCTGTTATTATAACAACACTAATATATTTTTCCCAGTATCGCTAAGACAAAAATGGATGTATAATTAAAATGTGATATCGATATATTATAATAGATCTGTATATACGTACGTATTTACACATGTATGGTACAGAAATCAATCTTTTATATAGATGGTAATAAAACTAAATTAATAACAGCTGATTTTAAATGCTAAAATGCTAAAAAGTTATCTACTAAACTGCATATTAATAATCTGGTATAAAACCTAAGATAATATGCGGGGAAATTTAGGAAATTTATCTGCATCCGCGGACCGCAACAAATTTTAAATTTTTGCAAGACTTCAATTTCAGACACTGCGTACCCTGATCCTTACCGCAAGCTAAACCTTACTCTAACTTTTTATTGCATATATTCTAAATGCTAAAAAAAAAGAACTAATTTAATTTTTTTTTTTTTGAGCTTAACTAATTCAAAATTAGCCCAGGAATATTTTTTATTTAAAGAAAAAAATATTGTTACTTTAATAAATAACTCTTTGAATTTGTATTTTATTAGAATTTATAATATGAAAAGCAAGTTTTGCAAACTTTTTTTGTTAATTTTGTTTCTCTTCTCAACGCCAAGCCCAAATGACTGGACATGGCTTTAGGCATCCTCAAATTTGGAAAAATCCTGACTGCAACAAAATTATTATGTTAAATCTTTGTTCAAATTATTCTTTTTTATATAACTTACTAAACATTCGATTAAATTATTTTTATATTACTTTACTAAACTTTCTAAATTATTTTGAATTATTATTAATATCATCCAGGATGGTTTCATTAATCATCATCCCATGATTATCATATACTTTTTAACTCGTTGATTCTCACTTTCCCGAAACCCATTTTCCCGAAAACTATTTTCCCGACATCACATAGGGTTAGGGTTAGTATTTTGTTAGTTGTGGCATTATATTTTTAGCAAATTGTCACCTGTGTGATGTCGGGTAAATGACATGTCGGGGAAATAGCTTTCGGGAAATCGTACCATAACCTTTTAACTGATGTCAATTGTCGATCATCAGTGATAATCGATTGTTTTTTTTTTTTTTTTTTAATTTACTTATGTCTACTTTATTTCTAGATAACAGCTAGTGAATTCGTTATTGAAGCCTTTGTCATTGGAATCGTCGTAGGAGTCATCGTCAAAGCCTGTGGATTTCGTGTTATTGTGTTGTGGTCATTGGTGATTGTAATTTTAATTTCACCGTGGTTTTCGCTTTCATTGGTGCTTTTGATTTCGCTGTGGTTTTCACGCTTGTGATTTTGATATGGCTTTTAATGTTGTTGGAGGTTGTGATTTCATTGTGGTTTTCAGTATAGTTGGTGCTTGTGATTCATCGTAGCTCTAGTGTTGTTAAGGTTTGTGATTTCGCTGTGTCGTTAGTACTTGTAGATTCGCCGTAGCTTTTTTCATCGTTGGTGCCTGTGATTTTGACTTGGCTTCAAGTGCGTTGGTGCTTGTGATTTTGCCATGGTTTGGTGCTTGTGGTTTCTTCATAGCTCTTTTCGTCATTGGCGCTTGTGGTGGAGTTCTTTTTGTCATTGGTGCTTGTGATTTTGCATTGGTTTTCAATGTTGTGGTTTTCGGTATCGTTTATGCTTATGATTTTGCTGTAACTTTGTTGTTGGTTCTTGTAATTTTGCCATAGTTTTCTGTGTTATTGGTTCTTGATTTTACCATAGATTAGGGATGTATTTTTGAAATTTTGATGCACATCGATGATTCAAATGTATTTGCGCAACATAGGTAACTTAATAAAACAACCTACTTTAATTTAATAATCATGAGGCCTAAAGGTTAGGGTTAGGGTTAGGGTCAGTTTCATTATGTTGAGTTTTGGGTAGGGGTTTTGAATATACGGTACTAAATACATGATTATATACCGGTATAATAAATTTTAAATTAAATCGATCTTTCATTGATCGATATGAAATCGTGTAACCTGGATGATTTTTAATGAAATCATTGGTTAGAATTGTTCTATTATTTTTTATATAACTTATTGAACTTTCGCTTAAATTATGATGAAATCGGATAATGCTGAAATCCACGTGATCACATGATGAACTTCCATATAAACAAACCTGAGGTGCGTCATAGAACCCTAGCATCACCAACTTAAAGAATTTCACTGTTAGTGTTAGGGTTAGGTTTGGGTGGGGTAAATTTTAATTACCTAGTGGAATTTGTGTACAATATGTAAAATCAATAACTCGTGTTTATGCAGATCATTATTCGATCACGTGAATTTCAACATCATCTGAAGCATCATCTGCGACATTAGTATTTATATAACTTATTTTTTTTATATAGCTTAACAAATATTACTTAAGTTATCTTATATATTAATATGCCACCAAAGAGAACTTTTAAACAAACTATTATAATTAAGCAAAAGAACTCGAAAAAAATCGTTAGATTTTAATTGCTCTTTCACATATAGTTAAGATATCGATCCAGTTCAAATATGGCTTGTATTAATTCCAATAGTTTGTCAATTTCTTTATCCAGAACTTTATTAATAGCCTAAATATTTATGCTAGTTGAATATTCATTCATAAAGTATTTAAAAGATTATTTATTTGTTTAATTTGATGTTGTCGATGTGAAATTTTAGGCATGTTAAGCACAAAACGATACAATAAAAATAACTTATAATAATCATATAAATAAGTGTATTCGAATTTAATTAAAAAATAAATAAGATTTGTACATTACTTATTTGATAATAAATACGTGTCAAAATAAGATTTACAAATTTTAATTCTGAAACCCCTTAATATTACCTAAATCAGTAAATAGATATTTTATTTGCGCAACTATTTTTTATTTTTGCGATAATATAATATATCTTGGTGCAGAAAAATAATTATTTTTAAAATTTGCAACCAAAATTATTTAATTAGTTGCAATGTACAATAAAATAAAAAATTAAATTTCAGACTCTGGGGTACAGCCAACTTCTTTTAAGTATATATTCTCTAAGTGCTAATTTTTTTTAAATACAATAAGATAGTCTTGTCCAAATTTGGAACTTATAAATAAATACAAGTTCTTTATTTTATAAATGCAACATTTTTTTAATTAGTTATATAAAATTACTTTTTCTAAATATTTTATTAACCAATTAAATCAATTTAAGGTTTTTTTTAAATACACGATATTTTTTAACTTAATAACTTGCACTTAAAGTAGTGAATTGACTTGGCAAAAAAATTATTGATCGATGATTGACCCGAAAAAAATTTTTTTAATCGATCAAAAATCAAGGATACATGCTTGATCGAGTATGATCAATCAAGCATAGCTCAAGTGGATATAATCGATCAATCATTAAGTCAATCATTGATCAATTATATTATAATTACCAGTTAAAAATATTATATTAAAAATAATAAGGTCATGCAACCTTATCTCTTCTTGAAATTGTATCCGCATAATGTGACCCGATAAGAGGCTAACACGATGCGCCCGATATTAATAATCACAATATTTTCATCAAAAATTTTCGGCCATATGAAATATTAACGTTAGACATTTAGATCAGAAATTAAATAATATCCCGGGTAAAATCATATTAAAAAATTTTTAATCGATCAATATAATACTTATTTGATCGATAAGCATCATCAATCCTATTGTTGCTCAATTATTGATCTAAATCGATCAATGATCGAGCATAATATAATCGAGTCAATTCAATAACTTAAAGAAAACTAATTATATATTAATTAAAATTTTAATTGCAAGTGTTTCTAAAAGCAAGGTATTTTCTGATTGATTTGCATTAATCTTTATTTTATAGTACTTTTCAAATTATTTGATCAGTGATTTTTATACATCACACCAGAATCAGAAATCTAGAAAAAAAATGCAAATCTTTGATTGGTTAGAAATAATGTTTAGCCAATCATGTATTGGCTTTGATTCCCGTGTGGTGCACTGAATTTGCAATTTAAAATTAAGATGTCTTAAAACCAAATAATTGAACACTAAGATCATATTATCATTTGAATTATATGATTCAAATGGTAATAAAATCTTAAATGTTTATATAATTATTTAAAATATCAATTGTTTAAGCTATAGGTTGTCTCTTACCATCACTCGTGTATTCCTACACCGAACATTAATTAAGAAGACCCTATAATCCAAAAAACGGACCAACATAATAAAAAAACTGGATTTGTTCATTTTTCGTCTTAATCTTCCATGCATTTCTATTGGCCAAAAAATTTAGCTATACCTCAGCCAGGTCGGCTAGGGATGTTATTGGTCCCAACTGGTCCCAACTGGTCCTAATTCAATTGTAAATTTTTATAATGATTTTTTCCTTATGAGCTTTAAATAAAAGTTGTACAAAATAAGATACTTTACATATTTGCTTAGTACATAAAAGTGTTAAAGTTTCTTCAAAATTTAGAAATCTTTAAAATATAAAATTTTAGGACCAGTCCTAGGACCAGGTCCTAAATTTGATATTTTAAAGATTTCTAAATTTTGGAGAAACTTTAACACTTTTATTTATTAAGCAAATATGTAAAGAATCTTATTTTGTACAACTTTTATTAATAGTTCATAAAGAAAAATTATTATAAAAATTTACAATTTAATTAGGACCAGTTGGGACCAGTTGGGACCAATAACATCCCTAAGGTCGGCACACAGAGATACGGGTCGACCCTCGACCTGCCCGCCCGCCTGGCTGATGAGCCGGGGTCAACCCATAACACTAAGCAAGATAGTTAGAGCAAATATAACACGATAGTACACGATAGTTAAAATGAACGTCGCAAGATAGTTAAAGTCAACGTAGCACAATAGTAAGAACGAACTTAGCACGATAGTAGAAAAATAGTTAGGACGAACATAGCATGATAATTAGAATGAACATAGCATAATAATTAGAATGAACATAGCTTATGTTGTTTTCGAAATATACTATTTAGTCAATATTTAGACGCTTAAGTGTCTAAATATCACATTATTTTTTGTTGAAATGTCGAAAGTCTAAATTTGACTGAATGATTAAATATACATTATAGACTAAATATCTAAATATTTGACTAAATAAATATTATATGACTAAATGTCTAAATATAAATATGTTTTTAAAAAATAAAATATCATAATAATTATCTTTTATATTTATGATAATTCTTATTACAAGTGACAACATGAAGTATGCATTAGAAACTCAAGGTATTGGAATAAACTGTATCATACTGTTATAACTTGTAACTTTGTATTTTAAGTTACGGCATCTCGTAATGTGTATATGTATTATATTGTTTGAATTATGCCATAACTATTTATAAATAATTTATAAACCGTAACTCACATATGCTATAATTTATTAGAATTTTTATTTATGCTATAATTTTTATATACATAAAATATATGAAATTACGTTAATTTATCAATTAATTCGACCATCTTTTTATTATGATTTAGTATTTTTGCTTTCTTCAAATTAATGAATTAGCAATAAAGCAGTGTTAAAAAGATCGATAATTTAATTATAATACGGTAAGTTTTGTCGCTTAAATACTTAATAAAGAAATGAATTAAACTGATAAATTAGCATGTATTTCATATGTATTTATAAATAAATTAATTTATAATAAAGTATAGCATACGTACATGTAAGTTATAGTTTTTAGAACGCATAAATTAGTTATGGTATAATACAAAAAATTTAATCTAAAGTAGATTTAGACTATTAGATATTCGATGCTATTTAGTTATTTCGATACTATTTAGACATTTCGATACTATCTAGATATTCGGCAATATTTTAGAATTTCGTCACTATTTAGTCTTTCGACATGCTAAATGCCGAAAGTCGAAATATTTCGACATAGCTTAAAACAATTTCGGTTAACAACACTAAATGTAGCGTAACAGTTAGGATGAATGTAGCGTATTGGTGTTATATGAGCTTTCATTTGAATAAACATGCTTACATAGTAACACATGAAAAAATAACAAGAAATAATTTCATGACTATATGAGTTCGCCGGATAGTTAATATTTATTAGGCATGGACGAAAGGACGTGCCAGCTTACATGTTTCTGAATATTTCTTCAAACAACATATCGGACTCTTATCATATCCTGATTCCCTAGTGTACAGTACAGTACATTCAATGACAAAATACAGTATCCCTTAAACCGTCTTAAATTCAGGGCAAATTTGCCCTGAATTTGTCTATAAAAATGCTTCTGATTTATTTTTTTAAAAAATTTATATATTTTAATAAAATTTTTTTAATAAATATTTAAGAATAAAAATTGAATTTTTGTAACATTTGTTTTTAAATTATAAGACAATAAATTTAAGATATATATAAATTGAAAATATGCAAATTTAAAGTTTGTTTTTAATTAAACAAATAATTTATAATTTCTTAATAAACTTCACAAATATTAGATTTAGATCTATTATTTTTTATCATAATATTGTAGATTATATTAAAGGTGATGATTTTTTACTAATTTAGCGCACATTTTAATATAGTATCATTGAAAAAATAAATATAGAATAGATCTACATGGATTTATAAATTTGATAATTTTTACAAATTTTATAATATCTCATGATATAATGATCGGAATTTGATAATTTTGATACCATTAGAATTGTCTTATCGAATGAATCAAATGGTGCCAAAATTGTCTATTTATGATCACTATAACACGATATATTGATCTTTGAATAATTTTTATATAAGTTTGTCGATTTTGATAACTAGTAATTGGAATTTGATGATTTTGGTACTATTCGATTCGCCTTTATGAGACAATTCGAATGGTACCAAAATTGTCAAATTCTGACTACTAGATCATGAGATATCTGCAACAAGAAAATTTGTGGCCAGCTTTATACTGTATAGGACTGCGCTGCAAATCATTTTTGTGAATATCTCACGATCCAGTGATCAGAATTTGACGATTTTGGTACCATCGAAACATCTCATCAAGACAAAATGAATGGTACTAAAATCATTAAATTCTCAATCATTTTTATCGAAATACTTAAGTTTACATACTTAAAAAAAAATTTCAGAGCAAATTTGCAGGAGAAACAGTTTAAGGGATAAAACTTCTACACCCTGGTAAATTTCTGATACACAATAGTATATACAGTTAGCAAAGCATGTGAAATTTGTCTTTATTATTTTATTGTTATACTGTATTACTTTATTAGATAGTGCCTGGTATTTAGTGCTCACAGTGCTTAGCATTTAGTACTCCTCGTGCTTGGCATTTAATGCACATAGTGTCTGGTATTTAATGCCCACGGTACCTGGTACTTGGTGCCCATAGTGCCGGCACTTAATGCCCATGCCTATAACAGTGCCTGGCACTTATTGCCTATGTCTAGTGTTCCGCATGATTCGGACCAGGCAGGTATTTTTAAAAGATCCGGTCCTGGTCCAAACATCGATTCAGATCTAAAATTAGGGCCCGAACTCGCATCACTTAGATCCGGGTCCAGTCCAGATCCGTGAAATTTCAAAATTTATAGATGCTATAGCAATAGTTGACGAAGTCCTAGTGTAGAGGTCTGACTTGGTCAAAAAATAAGTATTCGCATATTCATTTGTTCAATATTTTATTATTCAAATATTCGTTCAAAAATTTTAAATGATATTCGAATATTCACTGAATATTCATTGAATATTAAATATATTTCAATTTTAAAAAATTATATAACTATCTCACTTAAATTAGCCAATAAAATTAATAAAATTGCAAATAAATTATTAAAAAATAAAATAAAATTATAAAATTATATATATATATATATTCAATAAATATTTAATGAATATATTCAGTGAAATTTTAAATATTCGAATATTCATTCAGTGAAAAATTATATATTCAAATATTGAATATTCAGTGAATATTCAGTGAATATTATTCATTGAGTCAGACCTCTACTCTAGTGTCCTCACTAAAAAAAAACGATTACAGCTGTTTTCATAAATTCTGGGACACTTGATAAAAATTAGCCGAATGATTTTTCATTAACCAAAAATAATTTTCATTTTTTTTAATTAAATTTTTTTCTATTTTTTAAATTCTAAAATCAGCCAATCAGCAATCTAATAATACTGGACTGGGTATTATCTGGGCGAATCTTTGTGTAGGTCTGAACCCGTATCGATTCTGATAAATCAAAGGTTCGAACTCGGTCTGGCAATTGACCGAACTGGATCCCAGACTGGACCCAGCTCTTTTGCGGAACACTACCTGTGCCTATAAGCATGTCTGGTTTGTGCCCATGCCTATAAGTAGGGTTCCTCAAATTCAAATCAAATCAAATATTGGATCAATTTGAATTTGATCAAATCAAATTGACTCTGATTTGAATTTGATTTGATTCAAATATTTGAATTTGAATTTGATTTGAATTTGAATTTTTAATAGTAATTTTCAAATAAAATCAAATATTTGTCAAATCAAATCAAATTTGACCATATTTGAATTTGATCAAATCAAATATAGTCAAATTTGAATTTGAATTTGATCAAATATTTGATTCAAATATTTGAAGATCAAATCAAATTGCGGAACCCTACCTATAAGCATGCCTGACATTTGTACCCATGCCTATAAGCATGCAAATGTCAGTAATATAATGATAACTTTTTTTAAATTCTTTTTTTAATTGTTCGGATATTACAAAAATATAGTACTATTGTGCCCATTAATATAGGCATGGCAAAGAGCACAAAGTGCCAATATGCCAGGCATAGGCATTTGTAGACCCCTATTTAATATAATCAGATTGTATTATAATTAGTTTACTAGAATAATTAATGTTCTTGGCAAATACTCTATCAAATATCAAGATTTTTTGTACTTTACTGCAAAAAGTTTTGCACTATACTTACATAAAGTTATATATTTTTTGAATATAATAATGTGTTGATATTCTTGATTTCGCTAACTTCATTAGTATATTCTTTAAACAATGAAATGTGCCTATTTATTATAAAAATTTTTGCACTTTACTGTAAAAGGTCTTTTCTGTATGGTTAATTTTTTGTACTATAATTAAATTCTTTATGAATATATTAAAAAAGTGTAAAAAGCACAATTTTCCAGATTCTGCTAAAACTAAAAAAAAAACTTTAAGTCTAACTAAAATGCTATCAATATAATATAATTAAGAAAAACTATACAAATTCTGTAACAGACTAATTTACTGTAAATACT
Organism: Gigaspora rosea; assembly: GCA_003550325.1. Classification (NCBI taxonomy): domain Eukaryota; kingdom Fungi; phylum Glomeromycota; class Glomeromycetes; order Diversisporales; family Gigasporaceae; genus Gigaspora; species Gigaspora rosea. The sequence continues at coordinate 197,419 of QKWP01000825.1, forward strand.
ATACCATTGTCAATAGAAACTTATGCTATTTCTCAGAATAATTTTATCTAACAAATATAAAATTTACAAATATGCAATATAATGAATCTTAAATGTTGTTTCAAAAAAATTTGTTCAGTAAATATGAAGATTTTTTCTAATCAAACGCAAGGCATTCTATTTAGCAATCGTAAGAGTTCAATCATATGATAAATTTTTAATTAAAACAATTGATTATTCTTCAAGTACTAATTTGTAGCAATCTTGATATAATTACTACCTTTTTAAAAAAATTTTTATTCAAAACATTTCAATCTGAATTCTATTTTACTGTAATTTATAAGGAAAGTTTATATCTAAAATTCTGTGCTGGATTAAATATTAAAAAAGTAGCTTTTTATTATACATATAATGGAAAGTTCAATATTTATTTATTAATAGAATATTAATTTTTTAGAATAGATGTAAATAAATTTATCCAGATTTTCAAGCAAAAAATTACCTAACATTGATGTGATAGTTTGCCCTCAAGTAAAAAATGGTATTTGGTCACCTATTTATGCTATTCTAAACGAATTTCAATATTTGGAATAACAAAATGTTTTTCAGAATTCATAGTGAGATATCCTGCATAGTACAAAAGTGTCTAAATAGCCGAATCTTAATATTGATCCAAATATAAATATTGAAAATCATTTTGAATTTCAATATCAGCTATATATTCTCCTTTTAACAACTTCTCAACAGTTTCCTTAAATGAAATGCTTGCTTTCTGTATAAATTTTTCAACCTTTGAGTACTTTCTATATCAACTCAATAAGTATTTAAGGTACTTTATAAAAGAAAACAAACAATAGACTACAGATTATATAAATGTAGAGATCTGACTCAGTAAATAATATATTCAAATATTCACTGAATATTCAAATATTCGAATATTAATTTTTTTACTGAATGAATATTCGAATATTTTAAGATTAACTAAATATATTGTTATAGAATAGGTTTTAATTTTGGTAAAAATTAGTTCGAAAATTAGAACTTAATAAGGAAATTTTGTAATAACTGTATTTAGTAATAGTGATATGCGAAATTGATGTGCAATGACACTCAATGACGCTTAGCGACACTTAACGACGCTTAGCGACGCTTAATGACGCTTAGCGACGCTTAATGACGCTTAGCGACGCTTAACGACGCTTAGTGACGCTTAATGACGCTTAGCGACGCTTAGCTCAATAGATATATAAACCCACCTTATTTCTCTTAGTTTTAGACAGATCCAGACATTGTATTTTATCTTTACCTTTATATTATTTATCCTCCTCTCTTATTATTAATAAACTCTTGGGATTTCTAAGGAACAGACACCTTGGAATAGCCCTCTTGTTAAATTAATAAACTGTGTATTATCTCTTGCTGTTTTATACTGAACTGCCTCAGAGAAGTGTGTAGTTTCTTACAGACATAAAAGAAACTATACTTCCCTCTTGCACACCGCTTCACGCCCAAAGTAAGGGATCTCAGGAGCCGTGTAATTGTTACTCTATCGGAATTAAAGAAGGCTTCCGGTACTGTAACAATATTCATTGAATATTTATTGAATATATATATATATATAACTTTATAATTTTATTTTATTTTTTATTACTTTATTTGCAATTTTATTGGCTAATTTAAGTGTAAATAAAATAGTCAATAATTTTTTAAAATTGAAATATATTTAATATTCAATGAATATTTAGTAAATATTCGAATATTTATTCAAAATTTTTGAATAAATATTCAAATATTAAAAAATTGAACGAATGAATATTCAGATACTAATTTTTTGAATGAGTCAGACCTCTATATAACTGTATATCATCTCTTGACATGTACCTGTCATACTATTTCTGAACATTGTTAGTTTTTAAGTCTTTATACATTGACAGTAATAGTTCTACCTTAGGGTGCTAACATTTATTACCTAATATTCATTTACTATAGAGGCTTATACCCCACCCCCAGATAAGATCTAAAAATAGAATTTTAGCCAATCAAATTTAACTAAGGTAAGATTTTCTTGACCCCCACCCCTAAAATATTACCTAATAAATGTCAGCGCCCTTATCAGGTGTAAATCATATAAAGAGGAAATTGATTTTCTTGATGCAAAAGGTAAACTATTATATTATTTAACCCTGATAAAAATCCTAATTTTGCAATATTTGTTATTGCTCTAATAACCAATCAGAAGTATTAATTACTTGTTTGATTATAAAATTATTGTGAGAATAAAAAAAGAATATAAACGCAATACCTTCCTAAATGCACTTTTTTTTCTTTCTGTAAGATATTATTAGTGCTAAATGCACGTTCTATATTCTGTAAATGCACATTTTCTTGAATAATATTTTATATCACACTAACCTTCCTCAATGCACGTAGCCAATCAAATTTTAGTATTTAAGATAGGTTATACATTTTTTAGTAGAAGTTATATAAACTTGATGATCTAATTGTTAAAGCTGCAATTTAATTGGCTCTCTCTAAATGCAAACCTTCCTAAATGCACATTGTAGGCTTGTCTTTATGAGTTGCATTTATAGAGGTTTGACTATATAAAAAAATTACTTTTTAAGACTTTGGAATCTATTTTTATTATTTATACTTCCAAGATTCATTTCTGTGCAGTACCTATTTAGCATTTAGCTCTGCTAGTACTAGGCTATAGATACACCTTACAGGTTGTACCCTTCTTTTTGTATATTTGGCAACTTATAGGTAGGCACTTTAATTTTGGAAGTATAAAAAAATTCTATTTTTGCGCAGTACCTATTTAGCATTTAGCCCTACTAGTACCAGACTATAATTGTGCCTTATAGATTGCACTCTTCTTTTTGTGCATTTGGCAACTTACAGGAAGAGTACCTCTTTTTTCACAATAATTGTAAAGCAATAAATCTTAAAAACATAATTCTTACATTAATAGTTTATCACATGTTTAAAAAGCCAAAATATAACAATGATAAAAGCTTATGTCGACAAGCTAATTAGATCCCAATATATCTAAATAATGTAAATCAAATACCCTTAATATATCCATGAGTCTTGATTTATAAATAAATAAGCACATGATCATTTAAAGGTTAATCAAATCAAATAAAATTAGTTAATCTTATAGATAATGATATTTAAAAATTAGACTAATTCGTGATTAATATATAAGATGAATTTTTTTTTTGTTTATATTTTTAAAGCATTTCATTTTCTTCACTAGAAAACAATAATTTGCAATGGTTATGTTTGTAGAACATCCAAAAAATTGAGATATTATTGATAGAAAAGTAGCAGTTGATGCTCTAGTTGGTGGAAACATATATTATATTGTCTTACAAGTTTGATTAAACCCTTGATTTCATATTATTACTCAATCATGTGACAGTTAGTAAGTTTTATCAAATATTATAACCTATTGCAATTAATAAGAGATATAGAGATAATAGTGTATTGGCACTATTGAAATCTAAATTAAAGCACAAATTAACACTTTAAAAAGCCTATACTTATTTTATTTCACTATTGTCGCAACAAGCCCAAACCTTAATATTCATGTTACAGGGTGAAATGGACAATTATTTATTTATTTTAAACCAATATTCAATTTCTTTTTTGCTTTATTTTCTCAGACATACAACTTTATGCTCTATATTCTACTTCTTCACATTTATAGTATTCAATTTCAAACTTCTTCTTGTGCACTTAATAATAATTATCTTGGGGCACTCTTTGATGTTTTTAATTTTGTCTGTTAAGGCAGTATAATTTAAAGCCATGTCGTCAATTCTTTTTTTAAGCTCACTTAATTCACTCCCAGTTTCTGTTGCAACTTATGAGCTTCAGAAGAATATTGCCTATAATTGTCACCTGCTTCAACTCTTTTTGCTACAGCAATTGCTTTATTTAAATCCTTAGGGGCAGCAACAGTCACAAAAGTAGTGTTATTCTTTTTTAGACCACTCAAAAATATCCTTACAATAAATCTCTCTAATAATTCTTTATCTAAATTGACCTGACTTAGCAACCTTTTAAATGTTGTGGTATGTACTTTCACTTTTTCAAATTCTTGCTATTTCAAGGAATTCAATTCTATTTGCCATCAATGTTGCTGTTTGGTGGTGCAAAATGTTCCACAAACAAATAATTGAAACTTTTTTTATCTTTCTCTTATCTTCAATCTTCATTCTTGGTCTTCCAACTTTCTATATTATTCTTATTTTCTTTATACCAATTAGCAGCCATCCCTTTTAGAAAACCAACCACAATTTTTAGCTGACAATTTTCAATCCAATTATTGGCTTCAGCAGCATATTCAAAATTGTCAAACCATCCAAAGGGACTTCTTCATTAGTACCATAGAAGACTTTAACTTTAATGTGGTTATTTTCTTTCAGAGCAACCATACTCCTGTTCTGACTCTCAAGGGATTTAGCCATCATGTCCATAAATTGTTGGAACTGTTCGGTTTCATCTTTGTATAACTTTTTTATTAAGATTTTCACTTATGAAGTTGGAATCTCATAGTTACCACCAATTGTTACAAGGTGAAACGGTAACACTTTATTTATATGACGTAAATGATGACAAGCATCAGCAAATTTTATATATAAATATATATCGATTACTAACCGATCAGATATATATCGACACTAAATACCCCTACTGATTTCTATCGATAGTGATAGTAATCGATATATATCTAATATAGATAGTAATTGATATATATCTTATTAGATATATATCAATTACTATCTATATCAGATATATATCGATTACTATCACTATCGATAGAAATCAGCAGGGGTATTTAGTATCAATATATATCTATGATAGTTAGTAATCAATATATAACCAATATATTGATAGTGATTATAATTGATACATATCCATAATAGTTAATAATCGATATATAATCAATATAAAAACAATTAATATTTTGATAATAAAAAATATATAATTAAAAAAATTCAATTTTAAAAAATTTTTAATTTATTAAAAACTTTTATCAGCAAATTTATAATAGTGTAATCTTACGTAAGATCTTACGAACCGTAATATAAGCAAAATATTACGTGATATATTTCGAAATATTTCGAAATATCAAATTTTCGAAATATTACGAAAGTAATTTCGAAATATTTCGAAATATGTTACGAAATATTTCAATCCTCTTTCAAAATATTTTAGGACTAGGAAACCAAGCAGGATCAGTAGATCTGTAACCTTGATCGCGCATTAGACAGACTTTTCGAAATTTTTCGAAATAGTTCAATGATGTTCAAATTCTGTACTACAAGCTCAGATTAGATCTTTTGTTTAATCTTCTATTTTGTTTTTTTTCACTTTTTTGTTTTTATTTTGTTTTTTATTTCGTTTCATTTTTTGTTTTCGGTTCGTTTTTTTTGTTTTCATTTGTTTTTTTCAATTTTTTTTTATTTATTTATTTTTTAATTTTTTATTTATTTTTATTTCAGCACTTTACAAGAAAAACAAAAAACTTTCGAAACCTT
>QKWP01000826.1:0-43818 GCA_003550325.1 Gigaspora rosea
TGCCGATTCCCTTTTTAAACCTAAATCTTCTGGGGTTGCTGCCGTGTATACATAATAGTACTGATTGAGCAATGATCTTCTCAAATCTTTCTTTTGTGCCAATTTGGTCTGTTACGCTCACAATATCTATATCCTCCTTGTTCAAGTACTCAAAAATTAATTGTCTCTTTAATGGCACATTCAAGCCTTGTACATTTAATGTTGAAATAGACAAAACTTCTATTTTTCCCTTTACTATTATCTTTGTTTTTTCAACTTTTTCGTTTCTTCGTTTTTAATTGTTTTTTCTTTTTTTATCTTTACTTGTGACTCGTTTTCTAATGTATTATTGTTATTATTGATCATCATGATTAATAATATTGTCTATTTCAACATCTTCCACCACTTCGTTTGTGATTTGTTGTTCATCAAATATATCCCACTTTGGTTCAGATAGTTCCTCTGTTTCAAAGATCCACTCAGGTATAGTACCCGATGGATATTTTTCCCTCAGGTAGTCCAGCGCTTCAAGTAATTTGTCTTGTGAGGTTATTGGAAAAGACCAATGGGACTCTGGTTCTTTTTGTTTTAAATCTTTATTTAGCTTCTCAAGATCGCTTGGGAAGCCGTTTATCTCTGAATCCACTTCATTTTTATTAACTTCATCTTGGATACAAATCCAATCTTCCAGTACTTTATGGAAGAAATAGTATTCTCTTAGAGCCTGAACTGCTATTCTTAACTCTTTCGTGCTTGTAATCGGGACCATTAAATTCACCTTCTTCACCTCCTCCCACTCTTCAGGTAGGTCTTCTAATTGTGTATAGTTTACCTCTATATATTTCACTGCATTGGGTTTGGTATTCTATAATAACTCGGGATAGATTTTATAAAATTCAAAACCTCAGTTCTACTTTTTATTGGGAAACCCTCCTTAACATTGATTTTTAAATCCCTTGGATTCTCAGGTAACCTCTTCTTATTAATCACATAATCATTTGGGAGGTATTTGAATGCGTAGACTTTTCTCAGTTTGTTCACATGTTCTTTAAAATCTTCACTATCTTTAGGGCAAAAAGGAAACATTCTTCTCAAGCTCGGTGTCAACTCCTAATAGGTCAAAGGCAACTCCAATTTCTTTGGTGGTAAGTCAAAAAATGATTCTGGTAATTGAGAGAAAATATAGAACTTTCTTAAATCCTGTTTTCAATCCTTAACTTTCTTTAGATCAGCTCTATCTGTTACAGGAAAGAATTTTTTAAATTCCTCTCTTGGTTCGCTTGGATAACTCGGGATCAGTATTCTTGAATCTTTTATGTAGGACTCCGGTAATCGGTCAAATTTATATATCCCTCTCAGACCACTTACAACTTCACCTGTGAGTCTTCTGTCCTGAATTGGTAAAGTGTATTCTAAAGCTTCTCTAATCTCTTTTGAAATCAAATCATAATGCTCCGGTAATTGAATCAATAAGTCACTCTTCAACTCATTTATTCTCTTTCTCAACTCTTCAAATTTTAAATCATTCTGTAATCTTGCAAAACCCGGCACGAAAAATATCAATTGCGTTATCTCAAAACCATCCAAAATGATAAAATCAGTATTAGTCAGAAAATCGATTCCCAATTTCTTTCTCAATTTATCGTAGATCTGGTCTTTATTTTTCTTGTTAATGACGTATGCCCCATAAGCTTGTTTGTATCTATCTGTAGCTCTCCCTAGTAAGTGCATGAATTCATTTTGATGTGCCGGATGAGTCTCGTATCTATTTGTAAAACATCTAAAGAAAGCCTTATCCTGATATTTTAGCTTGGTCCCGATAGCTGGTGGTATTTACATACTTGTTGTTTTAGTTTCCAACTTGTGTTTTACAAAACTCACAATTGACTCTTGTGACTTGAAAGCTTCGATTATCTTGTCTATGCTCCATTCATTGGAATTAAACGAATCTTTAATCGATTCACTCTTCGCCCTCCAAACTTTGTTTTTTAAAGCTCTACTTTTTTTTCGTCTTTCTTCTAATTGCTGCTTATCCAAGTTCTTTCTTCCTGTTACTACCGCACTATATAAGAGTGGTTGTTGTTTCTTTTCGTTCTGAATTTTATCTACCATTTCTGTAGCAGTTCCTTTTTGTTGTATTTCCTCTTCTAATTCCATATTGTTAACTATTCCTTCATTATCGCTAATGACCTCATCACGTGACAAGGTTTGTTGTTTTCCTGTCGATGATTCCAGAACATTAATTATTGATGACGTATTACTCTCGATTTGGTCGTTTGTTGTGATCAACTGAAATCCTGATAACGTCATATCCCGGATTTGGTCGTTTGTTGTTGTCGGCTGAGTTGCTGATGTCGTTTGTTGTGACGATGATGTCATTTCATCAATTTGCATGTTTGAGTCCATTTGTGTGTTTTCCGTACTAACAACTTCTATTTCTCTGTGAGAACTCTTTAATTTCTTTACACCGTTTCCTTCAACATGTTTGTTTAGTCTTTCATTACAGCTTTTCTGAACTGCCTCAAACTCCTCATCTGGATCCATATCGAGTTCAAAAACTTGGAAGGGCCAAAGGCCCTCTTTTCTGTTGATTGTTGTTAGAGACCCTTTAGTTATATTCGTTCCCTTCCTCTTCTTACTCAATTTGTTCACTAGCTTTGCGTTCTTCTTGGTTGTAGTTAATTAATTAATTATTTAGTTAATAAAATTATATATTTAATATGTTTTGGTTACGATTTTCCTCTTTTCCTACTATACTGTTTTTGTTTACTTAGGATTTACAGATGTACGGGAAAGAGTTTTTTTTAACTTCAACTTAACAACTTCTTTAAGTTGCTATTCTAAAAGTTTTAAATTTTTTTTAAATTTAAACAAAAGTATTTTAATAATTACTAAGTTAAATTCAATAGATATTTTTTATTTTATTTTTTTTTTATATTAAAGTTCTTATTTTGAAGTTTGGCCTTTTATTTAAGTATTAGATCAAGAGAATTATTTATAAGTTTTCTAATATTTGTTATATAGACAAAAATACAACTAGCCATACCTACAACTTTTGGTTGACTATTTAAGAGCTATCTAAATTTTTATATTAGCTACTATATAATGCTATTGCCTATTTAACTTCCTAATTCTTGTCTCTTTTGCCAATTATTTTTTTGTTTTACTAATATAGCTCTTTAATATATTAGTTAGTTAAGGTTTATACAAGATACTAAACTTTAGTCCTTTAGAACTCTTTCAATTTACTCAAAGGTACTATTTGGTTTATTCTTAATAGAAAACTTGGCAAAGCAGTACTTGAATTCTTTAAATTTATAAAATTTAAATAAAAAAAACTTTATCAAATTTAATTCGGTAGTTGTCAAGGTATCTTTACTCAAAGATTAAAAAAATTTAATAGCTTTTATTTTAATAAATATTTTGAATCTTTTAAAACTTTAAACAATAATATCTAAACAATAAAATTCAATGAACTTTTTTCTTTAAATTCTATAAATTTATAAAGTTCAAATAAAAAAAAGCTTATCAAATTTAATTTAGTAGTTATTAAAATATCTTTGTTTAAATTTTAAAAAAACTTTGATATAGCTTTTATTTTGATAAATATTTTGAATTTTTTAAAACTTTTAAACAAAAAATATTTTGATAACCACCAAGCTAAATTCAATAATTTTTTTTTAAATCCTATATATCTATAAAATATATATAAAAAAGATTTATTAAATTTGGCTTGGTAGTTATCAGAATATTTTTGTTTAAAATTTAAAAATTTTAATTTATCACTTAGATTATAGCACAAGCAAATTTGCCTGCATATTTTAAAATTTTTAATAAAATTTTATATATTGATTTTAGCTATATTTTTTCTAAGTAAAAAATATACTTTGAGTTTTGTTTTAATAACTTTGTTATAAAATCTTTTTAAAATTATTAGAAAAATTTACAGATATAACAAGGTTTTTTTTTTAAATTAAAAGTTAATAAATTTGAATTTAAAGCACTTAACATTTCGCAATGTAATAAACTATTTGAAAAAAAAGATTTTATTTTTAGATAATAGGTATTATCTGTTGTATTATATTTATCTTGTACTGATATAGTTTTAGCTAGCTTATCTCAATTCTATTGATAGAAACAAATAAGAAAAATAAAATTAATATAAGACTTTAGCAAACTAATAATGTGAAAATTTTAAAACAGAGAAATTTTATAGACTTTTTATACAAATAAAAGATGGCAAATATCTAATTATTACAGGTACAAAAAACACAGTACAACTTCCTTTAAATATATAATAATCATAGGAAAAAAATTATTAGATTTTATCGACTTTATCTATTCAAATTTTAAAAAAAATTTTAAATACTATCCGATTATTAAAACATATAAACAATTGGTTTGTAAATTTAAAATTTGATCCGGTGATTTATGAAACTTATTATATAATTAATTTTGTCACGTCCTTATTTAATACTATTTATTTTAAAAATTTCCAAGCAGTAGTTTTTTCAAATTAAAAAATTAAAGAGATAGAAATACATATGATTTTGACTATATCTTCGCTTAGGTTTAGATGATCAAGAATACGTTTCTGTATTCCCCTGAAACAGTATAAAGTGTTTATACCCAGGTACAGATAAGGTTACAGTTTGCTAATGAACATTAATTATTAATTTAATAAATGAAAATTCTAAATGCAAAGAAATAACTATAGTACCATGTGGAAAGGTATTCACAATTATTGTAATATATGTAAATCTTCTAATTTCTTTTGTAATAAAAATGTCCAACCATTGTTTTTTTTTCAATTAAGAACACCACCTCCAAAAGCAATGATTCTTTTACAAAATTTTCCAGCACCCAACCAGAAAAAAACATTTGCCAAAATTATTATAACATGTCCACAAAAGTAGATCAATTTCCAAACGTATAACGAATTCTCCAACGTAAGTAGCATAAATGACACGACAAGATAATTGATGATAATTTGTGTAGTAAGCCAACCCAAGAAATTATATAGAGGTTTATATTGGGCGAAACGATTAGTTAAAAAAATTGGACGAACAGTACGATGAATTTCTTTTAAAATAATAAAATAATTAGCACATGCACACGTATCATGTGAAAGGTCCCGAATATAATTACTTACTTCGATGAAGGTTTTGAACAAATGCACCAGTAATAAAAGTTACTATAGAAAGAACGAAATTAATATGTTAATTTGAAGTAGATTAATGTAATGTCTAAACTTTTATGTAAAGGTATATTATCTTACAATAGTATCCAGGGTAAAAACCATGCCATATAGCACTTATTCCAAATGTAGTAATAGTTGAAAAGAAATCTGGTTTTTGACCAGGTTGTGTCACTCTAAGGTACACATAATTTTTCAACCATTTATTCGTATTCATATTCCAAGATTCTAGTAATTGTTTAATATTATCAGCAGTCTCATACCCAATAATATCAATGTTTGTAACTCGATTCCTTGATATCACGTGATCGATCACGTGATAGCACAAATAAGTATTTATAACTTATATAAAAAAAAAAAAAAAGGACGCGTAAACGAATAAAAGCTTACCATTTAACATAACCATTTCCATCATAACCATTAAACCCAATTCCCGAAAGAATGCAAGAGCCTTCAGCGAGCAACCAAATAACGTAATATCTAAATCTAGCGCAAAATGCTGCCACTTGAACATACCATAATCTGTTAAGAAAATCATGGATTAATATATGGATTAATATATAAAAATAAAATAACTAATATATCCAATATAGAGTTTGGGGGTACGGGAAAAAAATTAGGCATGCCCTTTTTTAAATCATGTGATTGATATATACCGGTAGTTCACAACTTTATAAAAACCTTGTTGTTGATTTAGTATCTGAATTAAAATACACTTTATATGTCACATGACAAGGGGTATGCCAATATATCTAATTTCACATAATTTCACCGAATATTTACCTATTAACAAACGAAAGATTTTTATATTCTTCACTCAAAGTCCATTCAAACGGATATTTTCCTCCAAATGTGACCAAACACACAATTAAAAGTAAACCGGTGACCAATTTTCTCATAGCAGGAATAAAACCATTAGGTATAACATATAAAGATCGTTTAGAAAGTTTACCATCATCTTTAATAAATTTATGTTTTTCATTATTATCAGTTTTATCAATTCGATACATTTCCATATTAACAAATCTTCTATATTCCATAAAATCAAAAGATGGACCAATCAAGAATCCACCAAAAAAGAAAATGTAACCTAGGAATTCAAGTAATGATGGTAATGAGGGAATTGATTTACTCTGTTGATGTGGGGTAAGTTCCTGTAATAAAAAAAAGTAATACATGCATGGTATGTGTCAATTATAATAAAAATATATATATATAAATAAATCAAATGAATGAAAATGGAAACAATAACAACCTTAATTGGTCTTCGTCCATCATAAACGTTAAAAGCAAAAGAAGTAAGTTTCATAACCAAAACCATATGTGGACCGGTAGGATCGTAACGTTCAAGTGAAACCTTGTTCCATTGACGAAATAAATGACTATTGTTATTAATAAAGGAAGAAAAATATAAACATTTAAAAATTATCGTTATCGTTAATAAAAAATTAACAAAAACGACACGCATTGTTACACATTGATCTTGCATTGTAACACGTAAGTTAATGTACAAATATTGGGGTATTGTGAAACTTTGAAACACTTTTTAAAACTTTTGACGTACTTAATACTTAAATGTCCCAAAACAAATAAGAAAACAAGTTTTGGACCCCAGGGTCCTTTAATGAAGTATAGTATTCCATAAGTTAAAGCAGAATTAAATATCATGATCCAAAATGCTTTAGATAAATCCATTAAACCGAACAATGCAAAAATAGCGAAAGAAATTGAAAAGAGATGTTTGAGATTTTGATTATTTGAAGGTAAATTTTTGTACATTGAAGCCATCGGATAAGCGATTAATAATGTGAAAGTTAGTCTTAAATGGTCTTGAGAAACTTGGCCACCAAAAAGGGCAACAAGTTTAGAGAAAAATTGAAAAAAAAAAAAAAAAAAAAAAAAAAAAAAAAAAAAAAAAAAAAAAAAAAAAAAAAAAAAAAAAAAAAAAAAAAAAAAAATAACTATACGTAAAAATTTAATAATATATTATATTATATGTATTTTTAAATTAAAAATACAATGCTTATTTTTAAGCTTATATTTCATTGTTTTTATTATTTTATGAGACGAAAAAAATTATTTATCGCCTCCTGGAACCTCTTTGATCTATGATAAAGTCGATTACTCTCCGTACGGGAGATACACTCCTCGAACGGTGAACTACGTCATCATCAGATGAGCCGCTAGTTGTAATTACGGACTCATTTGTGGATATTCTGCGTGGCCGGCGGCGGAATATTTTATCCTAAATATAGTAACAAATATTACAAATATTAATAATAGAGCAAAAAAAAAAAAAAAAAAGAAGGATATGTAACATAGATCATATGTTGATTAGCATACCACAACGCTTTCAGCGCCAAACCTTGCAGCAAAACCACGAACAAATTCTTGGCTTCTGATTTCCCACAAGGCGAAGGTTTGAGCCAAATCATTTTTCACCTCTGAAAGGTCGTTACTCAATTCAACCTTCGTGCCGTGCCAATTTTGGTGGATTGTGGTACGAATTTCAGAGATAGCTTTTTTCATATGGAGCTCCTGCTCCTGTAAAAATAATTTATTTACGATATTTAATTTTAATTTAATTTAATTTAAATGTTTTTATTAAATTTCTACTGTATGAAATAATTTCATACCTTAAGGAATCCAATGTTTAAATCTTTTGGTGAGACACCTCTTTCTAAATTACGACGTACGTACTGATCATAATCCCGAACTATTCTGGTGATTATGTCCGACGTTGAGATACCATCAGTACGTTGTGTAGGAAGAAATCGGCCTTGCTCTTTAACAAATGCATAAACATCATCAGTGTCACCGGACGCATAAGGTAGGTCGTCGTGGGCGACGTAATCGATCTGAAAATAATGAAAATTTTTTGATTAATAAATTATCAACTAAATTTTTAAATATTTTATGGAAACATACGTTGTGTTTATCCAAAAATTCTTGGTCTACTATCCATGGTGCATGTTCAATAACTTCGTCAACCCATTTGCAATGTCTCAATGACTCTGCACGTTCCCGCTCATTAAGAACTGTTTTTCCTTTTTTCAAATTGGTCGTTTCATCGTCACATACTTTATAAATTAAAAAAAAATAAAAAAAAATAAAATAAAATAAAATAAAATAAAATTTACTGCCAAATATAAAAAAAATTTTAATTATGTAATAATATAAAAATTATACATACCACCGACTAGTAGGTAAACATGAGGGAACGATTTTTTGGCTTGTTCCAACGATTTTGCGTGACCAAAGTGAAAAACATCATATATACCATCGCAATATATGCGAACATCTCTATCGGTTGGTGGTGGATTGATTTTAAACGAGTATTCTTTTAATGTTTGTGCAGTCTTACTTTTCTCTCGTACTGAAGTTTTATTTTCTCGTAAGGATTGAGTTGTGTTTGACGAACCATTAATTCCTTCATTTTTAGACCTCTTTGCAGGAGGAAGGACATTTGTATCATTAGTGGAAGACTCAGATAAAGACGTATCTACATTATCTTCTTCGGATGAATATACAGAAGAGTCAGAGTTTGCACTCTCTAGCTTGTCACTTAAAGCAGCGTCACTCTCTAGCTTGTCACTTAAAGCAGCGTCACTCTCGTAAGTAGGTTCTTTTCTCTTTCGGTTAATAAGTGGCATATTTGTAATTATGTTATTGCAGAAACGTTATAAGAAACGTTATAACAATATATCAAAAATATATCAAATATATCAACTTAAAATTAAAAGACTTTAGAAATTGCTCTTGTCAAAGAATATTGATGGGAAAGAGAACAAGAAAGAGATATCGTAGTATTGCGGTTTCCAGAATGTAAGATCGACCTTATCTTAACTTGTAATATGTAACACAAGAATTTCAATTAACATTATGAAAGCACGTGTTAATACAACGCCTCTGAAAATTTTACACAATGTCAGGGTCACTACATGTTTGTTTTTTTTTTTTTCATTTACTCGATTGAGTCTTGTATCATGACATAATTACCAGTATCTAAAATAGTGTTAGTGATATAACTAAACTAAGCGCTTGCTGGGTAAGGTGATCTGCATTACTAAATTATATTAACTACTATATTATACGGTATTTAATATAATATTTATGTTTAACGCTAGTACAGTAGTTTATATATATAATAATAATACATAATTTGATAACGATAATCTATAGACGCATTTTGATGCGGATGGATGTATTTTACAAAATCGTCCTAATTATCGCTGAGACTTTTTCAACCCTCAACAGTTCCAACATGAAACAAGCTCATGAATCCTTATTTACCGGTATTGCACTACCTTAGATTATGAAAATCCCGCCCTGTGTGACTTTTAATCTCGAAACAATACAACTTCACAAAAATTTTATATGACGGGAGTACGACTACGTGTTTGCACGTCAGATTTATAGCTAATTTTTTAACCAATCAAAATTAGAGAGTAACCTCCCTGGGTCCTATACTATTATACGTGGCAGAAACTGAGGATCTTTGACCTGTACCCCAAGTGCACAGGCCTTATAGACGTCTCTAAGTCGACAGAACAGGAAATAATATTTTAATACCCAATAAAAAAATTTTGTGCAACCGGTTGCAAAATAGCGCCAATTATACAGTATACAGCATATATCCATATCAGATACTGTATTTGTCTGATATATCTGATATATCTGATATGGATATATACTTTAAATTATAATTTTAGAAAATTTTCGAACTTACTAGAAATATACAGTAGTACTCAACTCCTAAAACTGTGATGTAAATGTTTGCGCCCTCCAAAAACCCTCCTGATCTAATTTTATTTTTAACCTTACATCAAACTTAAAACCCTAATACTAAATTTTATTAGTAAAGCTTATTATGTAATGTTAGGCACCATTAGGAGGTACCATCATTAGTAAGTATATTTATATTCCTGTATTCTATGAACAGTTGTCGGAATTTAAGTGGACTTGAAATTTCCTTTATAGTTAAATTAGGGTTAGGGTATGGGTGTGCATATGATAAAACCAACCCTAAAATGCTCAACTTAATAATACGTATATAAAATTTCCGGGTGATGTAATTTACTTTTTTTCCGATAAGTTTTTTTTTTTTTTGAAAATCACAGTCGGAAGTATTGTTATCAGTTATTTTAAACTATTGAATTTTTTATATTATGTGTATAAATAGCGGAGAATTTCCAACTGTTGAAAAAATCTGACCGGAGATTGACATCATTAAACGGAAATCTCCGGCATTTCACAATAGGTTTTTGTACCGATATGTACATAATAATAATATATATATATATATATAGAAATTGAATACAAAGCAACCAAAGCAACGCTAAAAATTCTGATGTCAAAAGATATTACGTTCTGTTATGGTCAGGCTATTATTTCAACTGAATTTTTTATCTTGTTATACTTTTTCAAAAAACAAAATCAAATCACACAATAAGAGGAATTGCTTAGAAAGTTTTATTAGGGACTCTATTGTTAAAAAAGCATCTTATCTTTTTTAAAAAAGTTAGCATAATAATGTAGTGATTTCATTTTTATCCGTTTCCGAGAAATTGAGGATACTTTTAATAATAGAGTTCTACAATACAACTCTAATGAACTTTCTATACAATTCTTATTTTATTGTTTTTTGAAAAAGTACATATTTTAAATCAATTAAAATAATAGCCAGCCATACGAAAGTCTTCGAGCTGTATCTGGTAGATACGGTACAGAAAAGTGACTGTGTCCAGATAAGCCCAGATAAATTTTTAGGGCGAGGTACACAAAAAAATAATAAAAAAATAATAATTACTGTAAATACAGCAATTAATTATTATTATTATTTTTTGTGTACCCTGCTCTAAAAAATTTATCTGGACTTATCTGGACACGGTCACTTTTCTGTACCTTCTCTACCAGATACTTTTTTCTGTACTGTACCAGAAAGGTATACATTCCATGACTATTATGGACCAAAGTGATTCAATCTTTCTTTCAATATATTAAGTGATTTTTCTTACATAATACTGTATGCTTTGGCCTAATTTGGATATCGTACGAAAGAAGTATTGAAATAGTCAGGATCTCATGATTTTATATCATTTTAGGTTTATTTCATCAAATGGCAAAAAATCATGTAATTATTTTATTGGATAATCTAGTGACCAGGATTAGAATACTTTTGAGATGATCAATCCGGATATCTGAAAATTTAGTGTAATCCGTTTCATTGGCATAATGCTTTTTATAAATCTGTTCTAATAGTTTTCTTATCTGAAATATAGTATATCTAGTACAAATTATTTTTTAAATATACATTTTTATACAATATATAATACAGTATATAATTCCTGAGTTGATTTGATTTTTATATTATTAAATAATTTGTAATAGCTTTTTCAAACATAGTTTAATTAAATATATATATATATATATGCATAGTCGCGAAAATAACGCGCAAAGGGCGTAATTTATTAATTCGGATCATTATTCTAAATAATGCTCATGGTCGTTATTTCGCTCTTACCTAGTTATAATTTTTTCAAAAAATACGATGATTACGTACTATATATTAGGTGTTGGGGTTAGGATTAGAAGGTTTATATATGAATAAAATTTAGTACTGAGAATTTTTTTTTAATAATAAAATTTTGAGCTATCATATAATTAGGCGATATCACCCCGGGTGTAAGAAAATTTCTAATGATATACTAGTGTATATATATGTTGTAAATGGAAATGGAATTTAAGTGAATTAGGTATTATATAAAATCAGCATTTTGGGGTTGATTTTAACATGTGAAACACCATACCCTATCACTAATTTAACTAGGAAATTCTAAGCTCCGTTCCCACTTACAACATATACGCTTGTATAATTTGTAAATCTGTGTATAATATAAAATTAAAAACAACAAAAATTTATTTAAAATTTTTATATACTAGTATACAAATAAAATAAGAATTAATTATTTGATATCTAGCTGAATTATATTCTCTTAAGTATTCCGGGCATATTAATGCAGGGATGGTAAATGACCTGGTCATTTGTCAATTTTTCAAATGACCTCAAGATGACCACTCATTTGAGTCATTCAAATTTGGGTCATTTGGAAATGACTCGTGACCAAATGACTATGGTCATTTCCAAATGACCGGGGTCATTTGGTCATTAGGTCATTTTGGACATCCTACCGATCACGAATCATATGTTCTCATCATTTCTCAATTCACGTCGATTATTAATTAACATGCCATTTGTAAATTCGAAAATGATTTATATCGTTTACAATCGGTAAATAATTATTCACGAACTTTTTTTTTATTTTTTTTTAAAAAAGTAAATACATTATTTTTTGTCTAGTGTTTTTTTTTAATCACTTCATACCTGATCTTATGATTCGATTAGAACGTCGTTTTACAACCGGTTTGGAAATAACCTAGTCATTTAGCCAAAATACCAATGACAATCATTCATCAAATTATTCAGTTAATTTTTATTAGATAGCATCTAACAACATTTTATTTTACAAATAATAATCAATTTTGATTGGCTAAAAGTATTAGATAATCGATTAACCAGAGTTAAATGACACTTCTTAAGTCATTTGGGCCGTGAAATGACCAATGACTGGTCATTTGTCATTTGAGTCACTTTGGGTCATTTAAAATCATTTACCATCCCTGTATTAATGTGTATTATGGTTAAGGTTAGGGTTAGGACTGGGTTAGGACTGGGTTAGGATAAAATTGTATAAAGAACATTTGGATGGAAAATATCAAGCATTACCCTCAATACTGTAAATAATAAATGTTCTTTTAATTATACTGTATTATATACAGTATTATAATTATTATACTTATATATATAGTATATATATATATTTTTTTTTACACTTTGGCAGTTTCGCCAGTACTTTATTAAGATACTAAGTATATCACTAAATTAATACACTTGTTTACTCCTAATTTGCAAGCCTGACATCACCCAGCTACCCTAAGGCGCCCAAGTGCAACCTACCGCACTAGCTTAAGATTATTCAGAAACTAGGTGCTGTGTTAAACCAGCCTAAGTGCCACACCAAAATGGCTTTCTACCAACTAATATTCTATCACCTATTGCCGACATGCACAAATTATAAGAATCTTGCTTCTGCTCTATCCTTCTTCTTTTTAATTCTTCGATATTTCTTTCATTTTCGTTAGTAGAGTTTTCCGCATGTCTTGAATTAGGGTCCCTCTTCTGCCTCTTCCTTTCAATGATACTTCTTGAAAAAGGAGCCTTCTTTCCCTGCCAGTTTCTTTTATGCATCCGCTGGATTCCTTCTTTTTGTTCCCATTCCACTATTTTAACGCATCTTTCTCTTCAGATTATATCATGAAAATAATCCCATGCCATAAGAGGAAAATACTGCAAGATCAATTTTACGTCGTTACTTGTAAGGCCTAACTTAAATAAGTTTTCTTCAGTACACGACTTATATAAACCCCTTATAAGGCCTTCTCTTCTTTCTTTTGTTTCTTGCGTACTGGCACCAAAAAGAGAATCACAGAGCTGCTGTATTGAAACTTCATTCCTTTTCCCATTTTCATTTAGAAGCGCAAGTATGAATTTGGCAACTGTCTCCTCAATTTTTTGCCACCGTGTCTCCTGAGCTTCACATACTGCCAAATGATCCTGCATTTTCATGGCATCTTTTTCACATACTTTACATATATCATCTTTATATAGATCGGGACGCGTTATCCTAAAATTACTAAGGGTCGGGAGCTTACCGTGCAGACACTTGATCAAGAAATTGAGTTTCCTTCCTTTATACATTGAGGTACATCTCATGCCACTTTGCTTTTTAATTCTTTTCCATAGACCTTCCCATGACCAAATACGGTGGTAGTCTTTCTTTTCCAGCCAACTAGAGACGCTTAGCATTCTCCAATCTGCTGCTATCAAAGTGTCCTCAATTTCTTTAATGACCTTTCGCACTGGCATTTCAACAAGATTGTTTTGCGAGTACATATTGTACCTAATTCTTGAGCTTCGTTCTGTATTCTGTACTACAAGAAGAGGGGCTGTTTGGCCTTCTTTCGCTAGTACATCTACTCTGTTATTCCAATAATTGTTGCTATGTCCTTTGACTTAACCATCTCCACCTTTAAATTTTTAATTCGTTTTGTGTCAAAAATCTTGAGTAGCAAATTATAGTTCTTCTGACGTAGCCACTCTTTATTCGATCTGTGCCTTTAACAACCATTAATTCCTAGAATTGCAGCTGCACTGTCAGTATAGATTTTGACCACACTATCTTGCGGAGACAATAATAAGACTACCCAGGTTGCTGCTAACTTAGTCCTTGTCGAAGAAGGCCATCCTTGTATGCTGAGGTTCCCCTTTTGGATCATTTCCTTTCCATCTTTACCGACCTGTATCCATCCTAAACCTTGCTTACAACTCATTCCGTTTTCTGAAATTTCTTTGTGCAATAACCCGTCTGTGTAAAACACTAATGACTTTCCCGCTATACTAATATTTCTATTTAACTGCTCTAGAAGCAGATTCTCACAATAATAACTAAACTTCTGTCTTTTTATCAGTTCTACTTCTATTCTATCTACGATTATTACCGCTATCAGGCTTGCTTTAGTAATTCTATCTACTTCTTCCTTCTTAGCTACTCCCTTCTCTAATGAACTTTCGACTATATCTGTCAATATATCAAAAACCCAATCACTCTCTTGTGTTTTAACACCCTGAATTGCTGTAAAAATTTTCTCCTTCGGGATCCATTGCATCGCACCTTATCTGTCTTATTTGCCCGATTTGCTACTAATCTAATTTTATTTCCCTCCTTATTGACAGACGACCCTTCTTCTAATAGCATTTTCTTTTCTTTCTTCCCAACTACTCTTTGTATATCTATTTTGCCCTCTCCATTCTTCATTAGTACCCATTCTCTTTTCCTCTTATCTAATAAAACCTCCTTTTGCTTAATCACAGGCGATAGCTTATTCTCTTCTGAAATTCAAAATTCCTGTTTGACTTCTCTTGTGAAAGAATTTGCAAGGACCGCTTCCTCAATGTTCTTAAACCATTGAGGTATTCTTCCTCTATTCGATTTGTTTTTCGACCGCATATATTGGCTCCATGAGATGAGTATATTTCCCTGTCTATTGAGAAGTTGGCCCAGGAAGAACAGGTCAAGAGCCGCTAGTACCCTGGCATATTTGATTATTATTTTATCTCTAAGCAAACTGCAGATTGCTATACCAGTACTATATAGCTTCCAGCTATCTTGTGATGCTCTAATAGAGATATTAATTTCTCTTGCTCTTAACAACACTAGCATAGTTTGGTTAAACTTCCATAGCTTTTCCAGGAGATTTGGGTTCCCATCATTATGGAGTCCGAAATCCTCCACCAAGCCAGCCAGTTTATGACCTTGCTCAATTCTAATTTCCGTAATTGCACTAATCTAACTTTTGTCATTTAATCGATTATGAAGCTAGTAATTTGCTTATTTAATAACTCAGCCTCTAAAGTTCGAAAGTTTCCAATATTTTTGTGTGTTACCACATAATTAGATGTTGTGATCTGGAGCTCAAGTTTATTCTTCACTAATCTGATAATCAGCTAATGAATTTTGTTAATCAATACTTTTGACATTCTTGAGAGTTGAAGCAAGTAACATAGCTTAGGAATAATGCACATGTTGTTGATATACGCCAATTGGCTAGCTGTCAGCCTTTTCCATTTCAATGTTTGTACTATTTGTTGCACTATTCCTTTAGCTTTTAAGAATATTTGTCTTTCGTTCAATTTGCTGTTTAACCAAATACCTAGCAATTTTGTTATATTATGCGGTTTCTCCTCAGCGATAGATTCATCACCAAAAGTAATACTTCTTTCTTCTGCTTTGGTTTTTGGATTGAAAACAATCAAATTTGACTTTTTGACATTAATTTGGATATCATTGATCTGAAAGAACTCATTTGCTATTGATAGCGTCTTCTCCATAACCTGCTTGTTTGGCGCCAACCAAGTAGTATCGTCTGCGTAAGCTACCACAGCTACTTTAATCTCCTTTTTTTGTATATGATCCCTTGGTCCTAGTTTAGGTTCTGAAGTACTGATATAATAACCCAACTCAGCCGACTCTTGAACCCTTACCAAAAGGGGATTATAAAAAATGCGCCAAAGCAGTGGGGAGAGAACCTCCCCCTGTTCAATTCCATCCACCATTTCTACCGGCTCTGTAAGGCCTGTTGCCGTTATGATTTTTGATGAACGATTCTCAAAGAGCGATAAAATTAACCCTATTGCTTTGTTTGGTATTTTGATTCTTTCCATCGCTCTCTTTAACATACTGAGCAAGACTGAATCAAATGCCTTTTTCATATCCTGCAGCACCAGCCACAGTTCTATATCCTTTTCTTTTGCATCTTCTGCTATCATATTAACTATATGTACTAGATGTTCGGTTGAGCCTCCAGGCAAACCGGCAAAATTCCAGCCCTTTAAAATTTGGTGCTTAACCAGAACTGCTGATAGCCTATTTGTCAAAATCTTTGTTATGCATTTTCTGAAAGTTTCTAAAAGAGCAATTGGTCTAGTATTTCCCAAATCATAATTCCAGCTTGTACTTTTTGGAATTGGGTATATCTGTGCGCATTTCCACTCTTTAGGAAATGTCGCTTCTATAATACAATAATTTGCAAACTGGCAGAAGATGCATTGAGTAGAAGGACTAGCATTCTTAATTAGGCTATAAGTAATACCCGAGATACCAGAAGCCATTTTGGTTTTGAGACTTTGTAGGACCAGGTACCACTCTTCTTCTGTAATTTCTGATAGTATATCTTGAAACCAAATACTCTGAATACAATTTATTAGTTCGTAAATTTGAGACCATACACTCCTTCTACTAAAATTCTGTGGCTTCCATGCTCTCATTTGGTTTTCATAATGCACTTTTGTTTCCTCACAGACTTTACTTGGACTTGTTACTAACACCTTGGTTGCTCCTTCTTCTTTAAAGAGTCTATCTACCACAACTTTACTGTGAGGTCAGTTTAGTAAACTATTTAGCATCTTTCCTTGATTATTAGCTATCATCTCGCATCTACGCTCTATACTATCCTCTATTTCTTTCCTTTTTCACCTTTCTATTTCGTCTGATCTTTTCTTGTTAATAACTCGCCACCATCCTTTCATATCATCATACCAGTCTTTCAAATCTCCTATCAGCAGCCATGGCATATCAAGATTGAACTTCTTGTTTTGCTTTGCGATATCTAGATTAATGTCTAGTTTTTCCTCATCTGACATAATCTTGAAATTGTTCTTTTTTACTGAACGCATCTACTTGCTTATTTTGAAAATTAACTTAGGAAGCTTAGATCTTCTATTGGAACCTTCTTTGCGCCCAGGGTTATTATACACCTTTTTCTTTGGTATGCTTCTATTTGCTGCCTCAATAATACTCAGTTTGATAATGTTCCAAGCCTGGTCTATTAGCTGTGCTCGGCAACTTGCTTTCCCAATTTTACCAACATTAACACACGACAACTTATCAAAAACAGCCTTTTCCTTTTGTAGCTTTCTATCCAATACCGATCTATACTCTTCCCAATTTTCTACGGTGGCCTGATCATACAAGTACATTATTCTGTGATATTTTCTGTTCTTTTCTATTGCCACAGTTGTACCAAAAATTTGTGAGTTGAGCCATAATGTCATAGAGGTTGCTTTGTGGTCACTACATGTAACAAACTGCATATCTAAAATCTCTGCCGTGGTCAAACTTTCCATTAGATTTTCTGACACCCATATTTGATTAATTCTTGTGCCACTTTGACTATTAGACCACGTGACCTCCTTTTCTGTCGGGTGTAGAAACCTAAAAGTGTCTATAAAATCATTTTTGCTTAACCATTTGTGTATTTTTGAAACTCTATGATTACCAGCTCTGCTCTCTAATATTTTATCTAACTCTAAATCTACTATATAGTTGAAGTCACCTAAAATTGCTATATGTGTTTGAATGTTCCATTTGTCGTATATGTTTGTGATTTCATTTAATACCTTGTCCATTTCGCTTCTATTATTTGGGGGAATATAGAGTGCAATTATAACTAGCTCCATATTTCTGAAATAAAGCCTTGCTACCATCATAAATTCACTGATTCTGTCTATGCCACCAAGGTACTTCTCCCAATTATGTTTAATACCTATCGCTACCCCTAGACCCTTTTTCTTGTCTATCGATATATCTGACCAAAAAAATTTGAAGTTTTCGACTTTCTTCCCTACAAAAAACCCTTCTTTCTTATCCATATTTGTTTCAGTTACTGCAATTATATCAAATGCTTCATCATCCAGCCACTGACCCAGTGTTTCAAATTTTTGCTGATTCGTTTTTAATCCATTAATATTGTGACAATCTATTTTCAGAGTTATTTCCTTTTGCAGGAACTTTCCCCTATCTATAGTAGCACCAGGGACCCTGCTCGATGAACCAACTGGTTCATCTACTGCCATATATACAACTGGTGCGCCCGTTAGGAGCACAATGGCAAACTAGATTGACTCCTTTCAATGTTCTCAAGTCTGCTAGTAATGTTCAACAAAAGCTTCTTAATTTCATCCATTTCAGGTTCATGAGTCTTTCCTTCTAACGCGGTACGTGTTAATTTTCCTTTCGTATAAGGATTTTCTTTAGATGCTTCGATTGTTTCAGTTCTTGCTTTCATCGTTACAACCTCTATCTCTTTCGAAAATTCTTGTTTGCTTCTATTTGGTGCATCTTTTTGGAAATTTTTGTATGTAATTTCCACCTTTCTTTGAGTAGTTTCATACATTGGCTCCAGCTTCCATTAAAGCTTAGTGTTAAAGTAAAAGGCTTTGAATGAAACTGCCTTCTCCATTTCTTGTCTATTTATAAATTTTACAACTGCAACTTCTTTTCTATTATCATTTCTATTATTGAAGATATGAACTGTTTTTGCACCTACGCGGCGAACTTGTCTTAGCAGCAAAACCTCCTTTGCATTCTTTGGAACATCTTTTAGCCTAGCATGGTGTGTTCTTCTTTTTTCCAATATTGAATTATCGCTTGTACCTAGTGTGAATCTTGCTAAACTTCCATTAATTAATGGGAGGGACCACAAATTTTTAACTATCTCCTTGTACTTTCTTTCATCCATCTCAATGGTAAGCTCAGCTCTGGTTCTGTTGTTTCTTCCATGCTTGATCTGAACTTCCCGAACTTTACTAATATTCTTAACTATTGTGGCTACATGTCTATTGCTTATCCTATTTGGCAAGTCCCACAAAGTAAATTTCCTTACACCTCTGTGTTCACTTCTTTTTATATAAACCTCATCTACTATGCTGGTTTGCTTACAATTAGTTTCTATTTTATTACTAGGAATTTCTTGCAATGTCTCTTTTCCCTTAATCACTTTAGATTCCTTCGTCACAAGGAATTCCTTTTGAGGTATACGTAAATCTGCATCTTGTTCGAGGCTGACCGACTGTTCATTCTTTATTTCATTATTCGTAGGTTCCTTATCTATCTCCTTCCCTTTTTCCTTAATTTTACCTAAAGATCCTTCTTCTGAAATGCTTGTTTTTCTCTCTTCAGACTCGATCGGAGTGACAAAAGTATTTTCTTGCTCGAAAGTTTCGATGAACGATTTAATTATATCCTCTAGCTCACAATTTCCATAATCCAGTGTGCCTGTTTCTGAGATTGTGAGTGCTAATTTTTTACTAAAGCTTTCTCCTAACTTTGGCTTTATAAACTTTGAGAGTAAAGCTGGCTGTTTAGGTTCCTCTTCCACCACTGAAATCCAGCGCTGTTCTCACTCGTATATTTTTGTTGCTATTCTTACGATAAAAACAGTTTCTGGGTAAGCTATTCCCAGAAAGTTTGCTACCTCTTTATCATTTTGTGAAACAAAAGGCTGCACATTCTTTAGTTCATCCGATATTTCTATATCTGCTTTCTTGAATAAGTTCTTAAAATGCTCCAGATATTGTTTCATGATTATCTACTTTATATCTAATCTAGTGTTTGAATAGTCACGTGTGTATTTGACTGTGTCTAATAGGTATTCTATTTTAGGCTAAATTCTTGCTTCTTCTTATTAATTCTATTGCTTCTAGAAGGGTGTTACGTATTTGTACGTATTTGTTTATATCTACACGTTCTAATCCTTTTTTGGCCGATCTTAACTTGTTGTTTATTTGTTTATTCTGTATTTGGCCACGCATTCTTGTTTACCCTTGTTTGTTTTGACAGTGATCTGCAGTACAGGGTCAACGGCAATTCACCAAAATTTTCTTCTACAAGTTTCACAAGTAATTTTCCGTTTATTTGATTATTAGCCCTATTTATCCTTGTTAGGTCTTCTTTTCGCTATAATAGAGTCTGGATAAAATTCTTTTCCTTTCTTTTCTTCTTAAGCTACTTGATGTACTTTGCTATACAGACTTAGCCGTTTTAGTACCAATTTCTTTGGCTCCGGAATTGGTCGTGAGGATCAGCAGGAAGAGTTGATCTATATATATAGTATAAATACATAATATTGTAAAAATACTGTAGTATATAAATCTAGTTATACCAATTTTGATTGGTTGTACTATATAAACCAATTCTTAATACAATATTTTTTTATATTTTTTAATAATAGTTTTTCTTAATAAATACTGTATATTGTATTTAATTAAAATTACTAAAAATTTTTTTGATTTAATTTTATAAATTTGTAAAATTAAAATAAAAAAAATAGGTTTATTGCTAATTAGGCACAATTTTTATATTAGAATTTGGACAAAATTTCTATATACTGGAATTTGAATAGAGTTTAATAAAAAGTAATTTTTAAAGTTAACAATTAATTAAAAGTTAAAAAACTCTTTTCACTGATTTTTTATATTATTTTTAAAAAAAAGAACAAATAAGCATTTAGACAATTTTTTTTACTAAAAAACATATAGTAGTGCTTTAAACAAAAAGCTTTTATAATAGAAATAACTTTAAAATTATTAAAAGTAAAGTTTAATAGCAAATCTTTATTTAAAGATATAATAGAAAAACAAAATTTGTTACAAAAACATTTTTTAAAAAACTACCCTGACTTTGATATACAAATCACTAAGTATAATACAAAAAATATATTGCAACAAAACAAACAAATAAAAAACAATAAATACATTTATAAACAAATAAACAAATTGATAAGATAAGATTCTGTTTAGATGGTTTGTAAATATTAGATATTTAGTAAACAAGAAGATTTAAAGTATATATTGTTATATTTGTACATTTTTAAATATTAGTATTAGAAAAAGGATAAATATATACAACGCACCCTGCGATATGCTAATTTATCACACACATATATGTAAACATATATTGTAGATCTGTGTAACAAATGTTCTATATAACAAAAATTTAAATTAATATAAGGTTAGGGTAAGGGTTAGGGTAAAGGTTAGTGCTAGAAGTTAGAATAAATAATAATATACAAAATTTTGTGAGAAATTTTTTTTGTTAGAGCATGAAAGGTGGTTAAGTAGATAAAATTTTTTGATATTACAAATTTTAGAAAAATTTCTTTATTTTGTTACACAAAAAAATTTGCACATTATACTTGATCTTCAAATTTAATTGGTAGATCGTTGGGGTGCGATATACAAGCATATCGCAGCGTGCGATGTCTAATTAAGCCTTAGAAAAATATTGTATAAATATTAAAAATAGTGTAAATTTTATTGAACCAATCAAATCTGTAGTATTAGCTTTAGTAGAAAACTTTTCTTTGTTTTTAAAAAAAAGCTATTTTCATTATAATTCCTATAATAGTATGTTATCATAGTATGATATTTTAGTACATTATTGTAGTACATTATCATAGTTAGGCCTCTGCATGGGCCAGATTGGACCGAATATCAGTACTGTACATTTTAGCCCTACCTATATATATAAGGGTCTAATTTTTCAGATTCTGCACCTACTTTTGGGCTCAAATTTTATAACCTTACCTGGCCCATTTAGTTGTGTGTATATGTTGTGTCCCAGATAAGAATTTGTCCCAATTTGGAATCTGGTCTAATCCTACCTCTAATTCTAGCCTAACCCTAACCCTAAAGTCATCTAAAGTCCTAATTCTGCTACAAAATTCTCATCTGGGACAGCCCGATTCCGAATCGGGCATCGGGACACAACATATACATGAGGACGAAATTATTTCGAGTTCTAAAACCTAAAATTAAAATTTGAAGATGAAATTGTTTTTGACCTATTTTACTTGAAATATGAAATTATTTGATACTTTTTTTGAATAGACGAAATTATAAGGAATATATCTATATAAATTTTATTTGTTCTTCTTTATAAAAAATTTTAATTTTCTCTAATAAAGACAAAATAGGCCTTTTTCAAAAATCAATTTTGGTGGCATCACTAGTTGTGGGTACCCTCTGAACTACCTGCAGGCTCTATCCATGAGTACTGCTAAAGAAAAAATCTGTTATCAGGCTTTCAATTACGGTTTTTACTGTGTATATTTTCTAATAAATTAAGTAGTAATGCACTTATTGAACTCAAATATTTAATTTGGACATATTTAAAAGCACTTAACAAAATAAAGATTTTTTTTTTTTAAAAAAAAAAAAAAAACTGAACCTGAATTTAAAAAAAAGTACTGTTAAAAGCTTACTTTCAATCAATTGTTTTATAATACATGCAAAGTTGACCAACTGGGTTGAAAAATCGGCTTAGCCGATTTTTTTAATTTCAACTAGGATACAGATAAATTATGTAGGATAATTGTTTTAAGAAAGGTTTTAGATTTAATGACAGTTGAACATTAAGGACCATTTGACAATTAAAATTAGGATCCATTATCTGTTTTTATATTAAATTTAACAGATATTCATTAGATTTTATTATTAAATTTAGTATACAAATCCAAGTTTTATATTGTGGTCATAATATTCTGCGAAATATAAGTGAACAATTTACATCTTTTCAAATTTTCATTATATAATAAGTGAGATATAAAATAGAACCCCAGATATCTCTCATAGATTATAACTGGATTTTGGCCAATTTTGATCTAATTTGCTGAAAATAACAAAACTATATTTACTTAAATAACTTCTGATTCAGTAATTAGAATTGAATGAACTTTTTTTTGTTAAATGCGCTTTACTGAAAGCTTCATTTTAAAAAAAAGTTCATTCAAATTGGCCACTAGATGCCAAGATAATTGCAAAAAATGTTTTTTTGCTTCTCAAATTTTGGAGGTTTTTTGCTGAAATGCATAATGTATGACATGTCTGGGGTTCTTGTAAAATAGTATCAAAATGACAGTCATATAAATGTACATGAAATCAAACTAGTTAAATTAAGCAACTATTCTAACAGCTCTTTATAATTAATTAAATAATCATTCTAACAGCTTATTAGGGGGCATCCATAAATAACATTATACAAGAGGGTTAGATGAAAGATAACATTTTTCCCGATATATAGGAGGGGCCAAAAAAATAACATAATTTTTTTAGAAAAAATTGGTTAAAATCTGATCCAGTGGTCCAAATTTAATCATTTTGGTACTATTCGATTCGTCTTAGTGAGAGAAGTCGAATAGTACCAATTTTATTTCATTTGGATTACTGGATTAAAAGTTATTGGCCAAATACTATTGGTCATATCTTTTCTTATAAAATTACTATATAACCAATAGTTTTTTGTGAATATCTTTTGATCCAGTGATCCAAATAATATGATTTTGGTATCATTGGATTTGTCTCACTGAGACGAATCGAATGGTATCTAAATCATCTAAATTGGATTACTATATCACAATAGTGTCACAATATATTCAAGTTTTTGTAAAATTTTATATATAAATATACGGATTTTGAAAAAATTTTTTATATAGTAGAGAGGGGTCAAGTGCTACTATAAGAGGGTATATAACGTTATTTATAGATGTCCCTTTATGGTTAGCATTAAATAATCATTTTAACAACTTTTGATGATTAATGTTAAATAATCATTTTAATAGTTTTTTTATAATTAGCGTTAAAAAATAATATTCTAATAGCTCTTTATAGTTAGTGATAAATATTAAATAACTATTCTAAAAACTTTTTATAGTTATATCAAATAATCATCTTACCGGCTCTTTATTGTTGCATTTATAAAACCATTCTAACAAGCTCTTTCGGATAAGCATTTAGTGTTTGAATTAGGATGGTTGAGATTAGTAATATACTATATATAATATAGTATGCAAAAAATTTTTACAATATTTTAGAATAAAATATATTTTCCTTTATGAAACCACCTTTTATTTCTAAACAAAATAATTCCTTGCAAAATTTTGTATATAGATAATTTAGAATTATAATTAAAATCACCCATGGTGATGATTACTACGTTACATGGTAAGATCACGTGTATCAATAAATTAGATAAATAAACTTTTTATCTAATTTGATCTACTTTTACTTTTTCTTGTCATCGTACCTGGAATCATCATTCGTCTCTAGTGTTTCCGTTTGTCACCAATTGTTTTGGAGTCAGATAAGTATTTATTTTCTTTTTTTTCTTGTTTTCAGTTGTGTTTTCGCAGTACTAACTAGCTCTTCTTTTTATCTTTTTTTCAGGTATCGTGTGTCATTCGGGATAGGTTACCGGAATACGTTTATCATTGGTGACGCATATTTTCGCTTGGTTGTGCTCGTAGTGCTGGTGTAATTCACTGCGCTGTTGGTACGTCAAATTGGACTTTGAGCTAAGTATTATTTTTTATTTTCTGCTTTTTTTTGTTTTCAGTACTGTGTTTTCGCAGTACTAACTACATCTTCTTCTCAGGTAACAACAGGTGGCATTCAGATAGGTTACCAGAATACATTTCATTGGTGCAAAATATTTGTTATGTTGTATTTGACGTTGTGTTTGTTGTTTTAGCATCATGCTGGTGATTTACTGCGCTATGTTACGTCGAATTAGACTTTGGAGCTTAGTATTTATTTTTTTCTTGTTTGTGTGTTCTTGAAGTACTAGCTAACTCTTTCTTTTTAGATGACAAATGTTGTTCATATAGGTTACTAAATACATTCTCCGTTAATATGCCGAATTGGGGTTTTTTTAGTATCTTCTTTTCAGGCGACAAGTGTAGTGTCGTTCAAATAGGTTACCGGAATATATTTGCTGCTAGTACCGAATATTTGTCGCTTAACGTTGTATTGGTGATTTACTGCGCTGTTGTACAGTACATCATATTGGACTTTAAAGCTAATTATTCATTTTTTTTTCAGTGCTGTGTTCTAGAAGTACTAACTAACTCTTCCTTTTAAGTAATGGTTGTCATTCAGATAGGTTACTGGAATACGTTCATTATAAGTATTGAGTTTTTTCTAAATTGTATTTTGTGTTTTGTGTGCGGAAATTAGTTTAAGGTTAGGGTTAGGGTTAGAGTTTAATTATTTTAGACTGAGGGTTTAGGAAAAAGGTGCAAAGCGGAGGCGATAGCTGAAGCGAGCGATTGCTATTGTTAATAAGCGTTTGTATAAATTGGTGGTGTTTACATATGTAATAGTGATGTCTTTTACTTATTAATAAAACGAATTTACCGTAAACTGCCGTATAAACGACCCGGGTCTGTTACATTTTACCCATTTTAAAACCTATTAATAGACCCCCGGGTCTCTTGTATGGGTACGGGTCTGATAACTGGAAAATTTATATATGGAAATTTATATAAAGGTTTTAGTTATATATTGCGTGTAAATATAACCTTTTAGTAGTAGAATAGTTTTACAAACCGCACATACCATATTTTTTGCCGTAATTGTGCAATGCCAATGCCATAGTGCATTATGTAAGTAACATAGCTCTCACAAGTCTTTATAAACACGATTTTAATTGAAGAATTTGTCGTAGCACAGTAAATGACAAACATGAAAAGCAAACAAACAGACGTTAGAGAGCTAAGGAGGAGTAGATTTGCAACGGTATATTTGTGTAAATTTAGACGAAATGGATCTTACAAATACATAGATTATCCAGATAAATTTATAAAAGAGGTGACTTTTTAATGCTTTTTACGGTATTAAATATTATAAATTAAATATATAAATAAAAGTTTTTTTAGCATTGATGAATTTTTTTTAATTTATGTAATCGATATTCATTTTCTAATCTTTAAATTAACAATTATTAAAATATTAAATAATAAAATATAATTCATATTTAAATTGTAATTTTGAAATAAATAAAAAGTATAACTTTATTATATAATTTTCTTTTTTATCTAATTTAATTTTTACTTACTATTCGCTATAACCCATTTACTTTAATTTACCTAATTTAATTTTCACTCACATTTTCCTATAATCTATTTACTTTAATTTATTGATCTTATTTAATATATCTAATTATTATAATGCTCTAACAAAAAAAAAAAAATTTTTACTGTACTTGTATTACAGTATTAAAAAAAGAATTAAACCTCTAAACCTTCGTATCTATGACTACACAAATATGCACAACAGAATCCAAGTTTAGTCATAAGAATTATTACTCTCAACGAATTTTGATTACTATACAATACTTTTTTTTTTTTATTTATATTTCATACACCATCCTTATAGTAAATTAAATTCCCTCATATTATACAAGTTTTAAATTTCGGATCTCTTCACTTTGGTCTTGAAAGTGCATACGTTGTCTCAAATGCAAGTTTCAATATATTAGCTGCTTGAGTAACTACTTCGAAAAAAAAAACTTTCAAAAAAAGCTACGAACCTAGTTAACTATTAGCTATATACTATGCTATTACGATTATTAAGAAATATAGCACTAGCAAAAGCCCACCGGGAATGAAAATTATTTGACTATAGGTTGCGTGCTTAAGTTGAAATTATTTCGTGCAATTATCAGTATCCATATTTATACTTACCACCTTTTGTTGCTCCACATTATAGATATCTTACTTCATTGTCATATTAATTATAATGTGCGCATTTCGAATTTAAGTTCCCTTGGTAATCATAAAATGTTTAAAAAAATCACGAACTATAATTAAAAAAAAAAAAAAAAAAAAAAAAAAAAGGAGGGAGAATAATAACTAACATTGTGAGAATTGTTGGAAATTACACGGATAATGATAGTATCCGATCATGAGGTCAAACTTATAATTTAATTGACTTATTAATATAAAATACATGTGCATGATTATTTTATTCGCGATATATAAAAAAAAATTTTTTAATCGCGGTTAACATTCTTGTCTTATCCTGGATAGATCAAGTTTTTTACCAAAATACGAAAGTAAGATTTCTTATTTTCTTTTTGAATACAAGTAAAATTATAAATTAATACATACATATATATTTAAGTAAAATGGGACGGCATAAAAATAAAACTCCAAAACAAGCAAAAATTACCAAAAAAAAAAAAAAAGTTGGAATATGCGAGAGAAATTAGCAATCATTACATACTATGAAAAAAATCCCACGGCTAGCAAGCATAGTACTGCTCGAAAATTTAATATATCAAGAAACCAGTTGCGTGAATGGATAAAAAAAAAAACAAGAATTTAAAAGTGCTTCACCTATTATTAAACGGCTAAATGTTGGTGCTCGCCCCAAATACCCACTTTTAGAAGTTGAACTTTTAGCTTGGATTAAATCTTTACGTTCAAACCAAAAACTTGTATCCCGAAATATGACTAAAACCAAAGCAAAACAACTTGCAAGACAACCCCGTTTTACTTCACTTTACCCTACAATCAATGAGTGCAAATGGAGTGATAGATGGATCGAAGGTTTTATGCGCCGAAATAATTTAAGCAATAGGCGTCGTACTACTGTAGCACAAAAATTACCAGAAGATCTGGAACCTTTACGTGATGCATTTTTGAGTAATGTATTATATCATCGAATGCTTTATAATTATCCATTTTCTCTCATCGGAAATATGGATGAGACTCCATTAGCATTTGACATGCCAAGTAACTATACGCTTGAAGAAACTGGTGCTCATACAGTTGGAATTCGTACAACTGGATACGAGAAATCTAATTTTACGGTTGTTTTAAGTTGCTTAGCTGATGGCACCAAATTGCCCCCTATGATAATTTTCAAATTAGTGAAGGTACCACGGCAAATATTTCCACCAGGTATTGTTGTACGAACCAATCCAGAAGGATATATGAATTCAAATGAAATGCTTTTTTGGATTGAAAATATCTGGAAACGTCGGGCTCCTTTATCTGTTGATCCTCGTTCATTACTTGTTCTCGATGGATTCCGTGGCCATCTTACAGATCCGGTTAAAAATCGATTTAAAGAAAAAAATACTAATATTGCAATTATTCCAGGCGGACTTACTAAAAAATTGCAACCATTGGACGTATATATCAATAAATCTTTTAAAGAGGAGGTAAAGTAATTTTTTTTTAATTAAAAAATGCAAATTTATTTAAATAAATAAAAATAGAATATTTAAATTACATAATCATTATTACGGCTAATTTTTAAATTAACTGTAACAATACTTTTTTTTTGAAGTATCGTAAGCACTATCTTAATTGGATGGGAGAGGAAATTAAAAAATTGACACCTGCAGGTCGTATTCAACGCCCTGCTTATAATTTAGTAGCCAGATGGATAAAAGAGGCATGGGACCATGTTGACCCCAATTTTATCAAACAGTCATTCAAGTGTTGTGGCGTATCTACTGCTCAAGATGGATCCGAAGAGGATATTTTGTTTAATTATAATTGGGTTGCTGATCCAGAACGTCGAAATGAGGGTGGTAATCATATATATTTTAATAATTCAAGCGAAAATAATGATGCTGTCGATTTAACTCAGGGCAATAATAGTGACGATTATAGTAGCTCGGATGAAAGAAGTGAATATGATAGCGATGGCGAAAATAATGATAGTGAAGACGAGAATGAGCATGAAAATGAAAATTATAATATTCGGGAAGAGGATGAAGATAATTGGAATGAAGGTAAAGTAAAAAAATTTTTTTTTAGAAAAAAAAATTGAAAAAATGTTAAATTATTTAAACTTAGACGAGTTAGACGAGTTAGACGAGCAATTTAATTCGAATAACCAAGAAAGTGACGAGAATTCGAATAATCAAGAAAGCAACGAAGATTCATATTATGATGATAAAATTTCTGAATACGTTTTTATGTGGGATTAAGAAAAACCCTTCTCATCCACTCAATTTATTGCATAGTGAACAAATATGAAGAATAACTTGCGGCTTTTAAATAGGAATAATAATCGTGGGACAATTTACTGTACAATGGATTTCATGTCCTTAAACAATAGAGTAATTACTGTATGTAATTCGCTTGCGAATTAAATAGATCATTTAGAAATTAATCCGATTATTTAGGGACATTAAGAAATAAATAAATACGCATGATATAAACAATCCCAAATTCTATTTTGAGCCGTGTCAAAGGTCCAGAATTTGCTATTTATAACAGTTGTGGTGATATCAGTGTTTTATTTGCTCATGATAAGGGTTGCGTACAAATTGACGTGGGTAATAAAATAATAGCAATGCCAATAATTTTTCCATTTATCCTGTTCTCGAGAAAAATGCAACTTTATCACACTGGAAATCTAATACGGTAATTACGAATCCATAAATTATACTTTATCTGTTATATAATAATTTGTCCTTTGTAACAGAACCTTGTACTCATAGTCAATCTGGTCCTTCGCGTGATTGCTTAAAAAAAATCATAACAGTAAACTTAAGTTTTTTGGACTTGTTAATTTTCAAGGTCCCGAAATATAAAACTAAAAATTAAGATAATAAACATCAATATACCTCCATTACTGGTAGTTCGCCGTTGCTACCGCCTCCGTATTCCAAATTTTGCGGATGCTAAAAGCTAGTATTTAATTTACGGTACGAATAGGGAACAATCTAAAATCCCATACAGTATCCATATGACCCATGTAAGTGGTCAAGTTTAACGGTGAATCTATAAATAAGAATTAAGTTCTGATAAGAGAAATTTTCTTAAAAAAATACAATGTCAATAATGTGTACATATATATAACTATAATTACCAACGGGTCCGTAAGTGTCTCGTTTTGGTGGTGGCAGGTCCCATACACGAAGTGTAGAATCTATACTAGTCAAATAACATTTTACTGTTCTGAAGCAATGACCACCTGAATTTACGGCTGCTGTATGATCTCTGTAAGTAATTGTTGGCTCAATATCAGGAACATCTGTAGGTTTGATTATTAATTAAATTCGTAAAGAAGATTGTTAGGAAGACGGATACAAAACGACAACGCATACAAGCAACTACCTACGACGATGACACTTATGACACCTACGAGCAGTGTTGTACATTTTCACTGTCCCAGCCTTTTTTTGCCATGTCCCAACGTCCCAGCATCCCAAGTGTCCCAACTATGTTCCAAGCCTTAATAATTAATAAATTAATTTAAAAAAATATATAATTATATATTTTTTTAGGTGCTGAACACATTTTTAAAAAAATTTAATTAGATTATCTTAATAAAATTTAAGTAATTTCAATTTATAAAATTGTCCCAGAATGTCCCAAAATGTCCCAACGTATGTCCCAACTGTCCCATGTACAACACTGCCTACGAGTACGACATCTACAAGCAACAACTCCTACGATGGACATCTACAAGCGACGACAAGCGAAAGAAAGATCGGCACACCAAAAAAAATACACCCTACATATATAAAAAGGTAGATTAATAATAATATAAACGTAATAAAAAAAAAAAAAAACTGATACATATAATATGTGGATCCGTGTAATGTTAAGCGCGAAAAGTTTTTTATTGTTATAATAATTCTGATTGGTTTATTTTATTTATATACCTGAACACAGTATCATACCCGGGTCTTCTAAATATTTATTCCTATTTGTATGCCCGGGTCTTTTACATTTTACCAAAAATTGACCCCATACTATAGACCCGGGTCTAATTCATAGGGGGTCTGATATGTGGGGGGGTCGTTTATACGGCAGTTTACGGTAGTAATTATGATGTTATAGTACCTACGTGTGTTTTGATTGGTTGTTTCATGATCACGCAATATCAAATAAAATTATTAGTTACACAAAAAGCTAGTGATCGTCACCACTAGGTATGGTTAGAAATATTTGATAATTTATATATTATATGTGTACTATACATATTTTATATACTATATGCAATGTACTATACGTGCTGTACGCTAAAAAAAATTCAGACAATATATAAATGGCACATCACTAGTTGAGATAAATTCATAAGATATTTGATCAACTTTTATTAACAAAAGGCAATGTTTAATTGATTGATATCATTATAAATATATTTTTAAAATTTTTTCGTATCAAGGTTTAATATACTTTATAATACAGTATCTTATAATTTTATAATATAAGAATTGAAAAGTACATAAATATAATAGAGATTAGTTAATGGCAGAAATTGCTATTTTTATAACTTTATGAATTATTAAATTACCCGTATGGACTATAATTTAACCCAGGTTACCTGCTTATCCGCGAATGACCTGAGTAATACTTATCAGAATCAAAATACTATAAAAATATTTATTTACTATCTTATGCACATTAGATGGGTTTCAGACTTTCGGACCAGATTCATCTTTTAGACCAGACACAAACTAGACTCGAACCAAGCCAAAAGTTTGATATTTGGACTCAAACCGAACTAAGTTGTAAAATAGTTTAAGTTCAAGTCCAGTTCGAATTTCGAACCACTCATACTTGACTAAAGTCCAGCCTCAGTTCGAGTCTGTTGGAGCTCTACTTTAACTTGATACAAACTTATTATCCTAGTATTGCATATCATTTTTTTGTTCTTACCACCACAAGACAGCCAATCCAGACAAGTGAACACCAACTATAGCCAATTTTTTTGATTTCTAGATATTGTTTGCTTCGAAGGTTTGTTTTATTGAGTCTAAATACTCTATTGATCTTGAGTTTCAAAACAAAAGTAAGAATCTTAAGAATGGTTTGTTTCTACAATTGGGATTGAGTTAAGGCATTTACAATGAATTATAACAATTATTGGGTTTGTTGAATTAGATAAAAGGCTTGATCCAAGTTATTTGGTTCATTAAAAAGGCTTTCATTACCTTTTTTATTATAATTACTCTTATAGCATCTCTATCTATCATCACACTTCCACTCTCCTAAGACATAATACAATATTCTTCCACATCCTACAATATTACAAGACACACTTTTTATTTTAAAGTTTTGTGTATCTGTACCATTATTTGTTCATACAATCATTGATTTATTCATTTGTATAATCGTTTAATCATCCATTTGTTGATTTGTTTGTTTGTTCTTTTTATCTGTCAGTCAGGGTTGGGCAAGCTACTGTATATATCCGGTAAATTTTTACTTGACATTGGATATTTCCAATTTGTTCTATGCAATGTTCAATGTTCTATAAGGTGCAGCTTTAGTTGGCATAGGAACAATGTCCATTACTTCTGCATAGGACAATTCTGATAGTTTTCCAATATCCAATATGTTTAAATACTAATTTTTAAATTCTTCTAGTGTTAGTACATATGTTTAAAAATATACTCATACAATCTAAACCTATTGTGTCTATAATTTTGTACAACAAATCATTTGAGAATTTTAATATATTTTATTATTTTTTATTAACGGCTAATAATTTGAGTATTAATAAAGTTATAAATGCGTTAATTAAAGTAAGTAATACAATTATTTTATTGACGCAATAGTATAAAATCTTATGAATTAGGATTTATTATAAAGAAACAAATTTATACTAACATTGAAATTCTCATAAATTAGGTTTCTTACATGAACATGAGCTTAAGCCCATGAAATTATCAGAATTAAATTCTGGATTTGTTTGTTTATAATACTTAAAAATTGACCAATCAGGCTGTCTAAATCTAACCCTGGTCCAATCCTATGTTTATTGCTTTTGATTGGACATTCGGACAATAGAAATCAGTCAGATTTCCATTGTCTAAATTCTATTCATGCCAACTCTGCTATCAGTTATCACCCTTTTTTTTTTTTTAATTTAGCACATTGCAAATTTGAGTTCTGTATATTTTTTTTGACTTAGTACAGCACAAATTT
The DNA here is from genome assembly GCA_003550325.1 of Gigaspora rosea. NCBI lineage: Eukaryota > Fungi > Glomeromycota > Glomeromycetes > Diversisporales > Gigasporaceae > Gigaspora > Gigaspora rosea. The sequence goes on from QKWP01000826.1 coordinate 33,371, forward strand.
AGTTTTTGCTCATTTTATATTAATGTTTTAACACAGCACGAATTCGGTTTTAGTAATTCTGGCTGATTAAAATTTATCGGCTAAATTTAGCTAATAAATTTTGGTCAGCTTAGTCGGCTTAGCCAATTTTCTAATTGGTCTTAATCATTAGATTTTTACACAACTAATTGATTTTTTTTATATGTAATACTTTTTTTGGAAGCTTGGTAAATTATTACCTCTATTAAACAAGATAAATTATTGAAGTTCTCTACTTGCCCTACAATATATTCACTTAATCACTTTTAATCCTACAACATTCATATTACACTTCACTGATCGAAGTTATAAGTAATTAACTACTAATATGTTAACAAAATCTTGTTTTTTGCGCAAATAAAAAGGTAAAACTTTAGGATAACAATTTAGAAAAGTAAAGTTAGGATTGTGTGATCTTTTTTGTATGCCTTTGTTTTTTAATATTGAAGCATACAAATAAACAGTTATTGACTTCATTTGGTTTGTTTTTTTACAAAAGTTTTTTAGGTTGTAGTATAGATTTAATGTATAATATAGCTGTAGAACAGAACTATGAAGCGTAATACTATGAAAATTTCAAGTTTATTAAATATAGAAATAAATATAGATTACAAAAAATTTTAAATCATGATGGTTATAATTTATATGTACTATAATATAGTTTAAAGTGTTCCAAATAAATAAAGACATGTTTGTCTACCCGTAATAACATTCAACAATTCAACAACGTTTATTTAGAATTTTTAAATATAAAATTTTGATTAAATTTCTTTGGATCACTTCCTAATAGTTTTTTTAAAAATTAATGATTTTGATTGGCTGTTCAGCATGTAACAATCATTCAATATTCGTGTAACTATTTTCTATATTTGGGACGGTCCTACCTGTAAATTATATTTTTTATTTTTGGGGAAATAAGCCCGATTTTGAAAAAATCGACCGGCTAAGCCGAGCTTAGCTGACTTTGCTATATCAGCCAGAATCACTATTCAGCTTAATTAAATTATCTTAGCACAACGCCAATCCGGTTTCTGCTTCTTTTCGTTCAATCCACACAATCGGCACCAAAAATGTTACGACAAGGGAGAGACTTTCCTATTTCACTGCCAATTTAACCAATGGTCGCAAGCATTAAGTATTTATTAAAAGTGAACTAGTAACTATAGAGCAGAAGAAATTTCTTATTTATTCGAGTTTTGCAGAAAGAGAATCCTTTTTTTAATTACTAAGAATCACCCCTATTTATATTGTCTATTAGACTCTAACTAGCTATTATACAAAACGTAAATATGAGCTAATTCTACAAAATGTCGTAATGACCTATCATTACAAGACAGACTATCAAAATATTACGTAAAAAAGCACTCCATTGTTAACTCTGTCACGTTATTTTTCGTAACAGTACCTCACTGTTTCCATTATTTCTGCGGCACTGTGTTATTTATCGTTTTATACGACATTACGGTGATTAGTGTTATAATATTTTTTATCACATTTATTCGCCTTCATTTACTGTATATTGTTAAAATTTTCAGAATAAAGACGACTAATAAGTCCGGGAAATAACTAATAAAAGAAATAAAGAAATAAATCTGTGATAAAAATTGTGATTAAGAACACCGAAAATACAGTAATGTGATCATAATGAAACGGTGACTAATATTACACATTCAGAAAAATTTAAATAAATATTCATTTTGTCAAAATCGCTTATAAAATAAAGTATTAGAATATTGAATAGATAATACATGAAACTTATCAGTTTTGCTTCTAATTCTAAACCTCTAACTTGTAAAAATATGAATTCTCAAAGCTCAAATCAAGCTCTAGCATTTATATCACAATGAATCTAACGAATCATCTCTATACATATCTGAATGCTTTGTAAATTATATAAATACAAATCAAACTTACTCCCTTAAATTTATCTTGGATAAAATATTATCCAACTTACTTAAATTATTATCTGAACCCTTTGTTATCTTCAATATCTCTTCTATCTCCTTTTTAAAAACCATTTGCTCATTAAAGTAGCCAGTAGGAACATCATAAACAATGTATGAAACATCTTTAAGGGAGTCAGGTGAAAAATATTGATTAATTGCCACTAAAATTGATACATACTCTGCTACGTGTGCGATCCATACAGCACGTGCATGCTTAAATGTTCTTTCATAGATATTATTCATGAGCGCGACTGTTGTAAAAGGATATTAACAACCATTGTAATTCAAGTTTCCAAAGTCATCTTCTAGAAAGAACATAATCCTGATGAAGTTAACTGGCATTATATCTATAGTGCAAACTAACTTAATCAAGATTATGTCTTCTTTGGAAAATGGGTTTTGGAAAATCATATAGATTAAAGTGTAAACTTTTTACATACTTAGAATATTTAAGATAATGATAGTTGTGAAAAATGAGAAAACAATCCTAAAAATATCCAACAACCTATTGTTTGTCCACAGATTCAGAGAATCATAGTTATCCTTGAGCATCATCCAAACATTTTTAAGTGATTTGTCAAAGCTCGTAAATGTATTAGTATTATCATTATCAGGTGGGATCTTGGATAAGAGAATTAACAACGCATGGCCAAATGAAATTATAATGAAGGCTAAAAATATAAGAAAATATGTGATCTTAAAGATAATCTTTTCAAAAACTATACATGATAGAAAATATTAGTAACTATATTTTTCTTTATGTTAAAGCAGAATTAATAAGATCTTACTTGCTAAGAAAATCCCAACACCCCGAATGAAACGAAGTTGTAAAACATTAAAGAACCACATGAATAAAATAGAAAGTGACCGGAGTTTTGGAGATGTAGAAATCTGAAATTCCAGAATCACTGTAACATAAGGAAGAAAAGGTGCCAAAAGTGTAACAGCCACAATGAATAATTTAGACATGATATGAGAGATACGTTTTTTAGAGACAAACAATATCCTAACTTCGAGTAATTGTAAAAAGGTTAAATAACAAACTATAAGTGATCCAAAAAAGTAAGCATGCAATCATTGAATCCATGTTTCTGGTGTGAATTACCGATACAAAAAGGCTAAAATATATGATATAATAAAACAAAACTGCTCCGTAAACAGGCATGGCTCGAATATAGGCAAAGCTAATAATTTTATCGAAAACCTTTGATTAGCAAATCTCAATTGAGTGAAGATTGGCCAATTTTTGAAAGTTACTATTTGTTCTATTTGTTTCAATAAGTATACGAACAATATCAAAAACAGAATATGTAACTTCAATTTTAATTTCAAATAATTTAGGTAATGGTAAAAAACACTTTGTTGTTTCATTCCCTTTAGGCAGTTTTTTAGAAAGGTCGAGAATGGTAATTTCCTCTCCCTCTAATTGAATTTTAATAATCTCTTCCTCTTTCATCTCTTTCATCTCTTTCATCATGTTCACAAACCCTTTTTTTTTCATCTCTTTCATCATGTTCACAAACCCTTTTTTGGTGTTCTTAATCTCTTTCTCCTTGTTTTCAATCTCTTTCTTAATTGCTTCCTCTAATATTAACGGAACTTTAAAGATTTTTTAAAAAATTCTGTTAATATGCCTTAAGGATTATCAGTCTTTAAAATCTTTTCGATAACTGCAGACATTAAATCAGAAAAGTGTAGTAAGTATTTCACTTCGTTGTTCTAATTATTATTATTATTATTATCTTCATTCTTCAGCTTTCTGATAACATAGGAAACAATAACTCTGTTTAGACAATGATCGTTAACTCTTACAAGTTCCTGAACAATTTCGGTGGAGTTATCAACAGTTACGATATTATCATCCATATTACGTACTAGTTATAAAAGGTAAGCGTAAGAATGCTTTAATCCATTATATAAATGCTGCAGAGCAAAAACCTATTTTAACCTTGTTTGGTGCGTTGAAAGTGCGTTGAGTGTAACCCAGGTTGAATACAAAGTAGAATTTCCAATCTTATTATAAATTTATATTTATTAAATATAAATTTTAATGTAACCATATTTTTCTTCTGCGAGTTCTTTATCATTTCAATGAGTTCTCCAGTCATTATCTAAAATATGCATGTAATTACTCAAATCAGAGGTAATAATTATATGTTTAGTGCAAAAGTAGCAAATTTCGCATCTTAACACAAGACAATTGTTGCTAGCTATTTTGATAAAAAATAGTGCTATTTTAGATGCTACAAAAATCCTAGGACTCTGTGCAGCACTCACAAAAAATGTTTCACGGATGACAACTCTTATTCACGTCTCAGAAAGGATAATCTAACAGTCACACAATATGTCACATTTAGAGATGGGCACCATGCACATGATGCATGCATGCATGCAATGCATGCGCATGGTCTAAGCAATTTAATATAATATGCCTATACAAAAAAAATATTTGATAATAAATAACTTTATAATTTTGCTATTAAAATAACTATCTTGGTATGACTAGTGCTTCTAGATTCAGTTTAGGTCTGGTCCAATCTGAGTCTGATCTGGAATTAGACCAAACTCAGATTCTAAAATTTATTAATTTCAAACTTTAGACCAGACTTAAACTTAAGTTTGCAGACTAACTAAATCTAAATATGTTTATATGTATTTTTTTGTACTAATTTAAGTTTATTTAGTACATAAAGTTAGAATTAATTAGTAAAATTTTGTGAATCATAAGATTTTATAGAATTTTATTAATAAAATCCTATAAAATTTTATAATTCACAAATGTTTATTAATTAATTCTAACTTTATTTACTAAGTAAACTTGTTTAGCATCTAAAAATATATTAAATCAAAAAAGTTGTATAATTTTAAATTTTTGATCAAAAAAATCAAATTTATGCATTTTTTTACCAAATTTTAAGTAAAATAAAAACAACTCTACTCCTTTAATATATTTTAAAATGCTAAGCATGATTACTTAATGCATAAAGTTAGAATTAATTAGTAAAAATTTATAAATAATAAGATTTTATAAAATTTTATTAATAAAATTCTTCAAAATCTTATAATTTACAAAATTTTACTAATAAAGTCTTACTTAATTCACCAAGTAAACTTGTCTAGCATCTAAAATATATTAAATCAGCAAGGTTGGTTTTTTTTTTATTACTTTGATAGTCTTGTCGGTGCTACATTAATAAGTTTACATACTAATCTAAGATTTGTATATAATAAACCCTCCAATTGCAAGCCCAGTATCATCCGGCTATCCGCAGACGCCCAGATGTGACCTGTCGCACTAGTTTTCAACAGAAAACTAGGGATTGTGGTCAGCTCTGTCAAAAACTGATCCAAAAAGGCTTAGTGCCATTAATTATAAAATTTTCTATCGTTTCTTCCAATAGATTTCTTCTTTCAACTTCAGATTCTTTTTTTCGATTTGGCACCTCTTCTTTGGTATTCATGACTGATGCACCGTTGGACGGACCTGGAGCACCGAAAGCTGCTCTCTCAGATGAATGAACAGCTCTTTTACTTTCATTCCCAATGTGTGAATCCAGTTTCCTTCTTTTTTTATCTCTTGTGATGCCCAGTTGAGACTCCCATTTTGCTACAGTAACGAAACGGGTTTGCCAAACTAGATCATGGAAACCGTTTTCTACTAAAGCTTTGTAGCATTCTACAAAATCCAACGTTGCTTTTCTTGTGATCAGAAGCGTTCTAAGATTTGCTAAAACCTTTTGTGGAAAAAGACCCGAATTATACTTTTTCTTAGCTTTTAAACCTCGGTTCTACTTGTTCCAAATAAGGCCCTCCTTAACTTAATACTATCAACTTCCGATAATATTTCTTGTGGGACACTCTCTTGTGCAATTGAAAAGGCTGCTCCCTCGATATTAAGCCAATGCAATATGTAACTTTCGCATTCAGTTATATAGTCGAGTGTTTCTTCCTCTTTTTGGTTACACCAAATGCAATTGTTTTCAGAGTAAATATCTGATCTTCTTCACTTGAGAACTAATAGTGTTGGTACTTCGTTAGTTAAGCACTTCAATCGAAAAGCTACTCTTCTGCTTGTTTTCATTGATTTACATTTGATTTTCATTTTTCCTTTTAAATCTTTCCAAAACAATGGCCAGGAGTGCTTAACGACCTTCTCATCTGGTTTAACATATTTTAAGACTCTTGAGAATCTAAAATCCAAACCAGTTTTAAACTCAAAGATTCGCTTGATAAAGAAATAAAATGGCATCTCAATGTAACTTCCTTTCCACATAGGAATGGCATCAAGCCTTATGTTGTTCTCCAGCTTCAGATTCTCTAAATTGGCGAGTTCTGCACCTTTTTTTGCCAACTTGTCTGCTTCTTCATTCCATTTTTCTCCACTATGGCCTTTGATTTTATTAAATTTAAGACTTATATTGCCTGCCGCTAACAAACAGTAATATTGACTAACAAGCATATTCGTTAGACCAGAACCTAGCTCTTGCATATGATTAGTTCCACCACGTGATATTGGATAAAGACCCTGTCTAAAGTGCTACAGAGGTCATCTGATACAAAAACCTCTTCAGTTTCTTTATTATTTGTTCTTAATTGGCTTAAAAGAGTTCTGTATTTTGACGAATTTTGCGCTATTGCATTAGGTATGACACCGATTGCTTTGTTCATATGTATTGACACGTTGTACTCTTCTTTAACCATTTCACAAAAGTCTGCACCCTCTTTCATTCTTTTATTCTTGCTATCGTGTATATTTCTGGTTTGAACTAAAAGAAACTTTTCTCTCTTTTCCAAGATCTTGCCAACATTAATATCACCGCTTTGGACTGAGTGAAAACAAATTACTTCCTTCTTTCTTTTATCTTCTGAAAGCCCACTCAACTTCCATTCCAAAGTTAAAAGGTTGCTAGGCACCCTAATTGAAAACCCTTTATCTGCCTTGACGTGTTGTCTGTTAACACAGCTCCTCTATCTTTATGAACCAATTTGCCTTTCTGCCCCTATTTGGTAATCTCTTTACTACCTTAAGCTCTTGCTACGAAAAAAGATTTTCTGACTTTTTATCAAGCAGCTGTTTTATAAAGAACAAATTCATCCTGCTTAATGATTTGTACGCTTTAAAAAAGATATCTACACCTACTATCTCTTTTAACTTTGTTCTTTTATTTTCGATACATATAGAAAGTCGTTTCATTTGAAAGGTAATGCCGTTAGACTGTGCTTTGAGTAGAGATATACAAGTTAAATTGTCCTTCCAAATTTTTTTAAGCCAAATTTCGTCCATTTCTGGCCATGTTTTCTCTGTTATACATGCATCCCGAAAACCTTGTTTGGCCCTTATAATCGTTAGCTCCGCCAGGCTGCCTTTGGTATTTAATCTTTTTTGAAGACCTGTTAATTGTTTCGTTACAATTTCTTAAGCCAAAGGTTTACATCCCAAAAAACCTTTGTGTAAGACAATGTAATTGCCTGCCTTTGTGTAATGTTCAGTTTATGTTTAACCATTCGGACATAAGGCTGGTGTATGCTGTTAAGAGCCTGAGTTGAGAGCTTTGAAAGCTGTAGGATGTAACAAAGTTTTGAAAGTAAACACCTATTGTTGACATAAACTAGTTGGCTTAGAGAGTTTTTTCCAATTTAATGCAATTGTGAATTGTCTCACAATGTCACGTGCTTTCTTCTTTACTAAAGATTCCTTTATTTTTCCATTTAACCACATCTCCAAAAAACAAGTGGTTGTCTCTATCATATCAGCGGATCGGCATAATTGGACCTTTTTTCAATAAACTGTTACACAAAAATTTGCTCCTAAGTGATGTTGAAAAACTAACAAATGAAGCATTTGTTACAACTAACAAAAGGGCTTCTTCGACGTTTAGACAAGTTAAAAAACCAAAACAATCCAATAAAAAAGCTATGCTAAGCTGTAGAAAGAAGTACTTTTACCGTTTGTTGAAATACTCAAGTGTTTTAGAATGAGTTGGGCATTGTAAGATGGGTTGGTAATATACATGCTGGCAAAACCCGGACAAATTCCAAATAATAAAAAAACAATTGCTATTTATAAAAGATTAAATCAAATAAATAATCTTAATATTTTGTAAATATATTATTTATAACTATAAGAATATATATGATTTGTTTAAATAAAGATTATTAATAAAGTTTTTGAGATATTAGTTATACTAGAATTTGGGATTTGGGATTTGGGATGACGGACAAATCCCAAACTATAGTAAGTCGGGATTTTGCCAACATGTATAGTTGGTAACTATCAAGGGTAAATTCGGATGCTAATTTTCAAAAAAATGGCCTTTTTAATCTACCTTTGGCTTATAATTAAATACATGAATTTCATAATATTCTACGTACTTAATTAAATGCAAAGCTGGTTAAAAAGGTCGTTTTTGTGAAAATTTGCTCTATAATAAATTTTCGAGCAAAATTTTTTTGATAATTCTCGATCATGATTGGTCGATTTACCCAACTATGCCGATCCGCTGATATGTACTCTCAGCTTAAACTATCCTATTTTTAAACTGCACAAACCTTTCTTCTTTGTATAAACTTGAATTTAAAATTAAAAGCTTGGAATCAGCAAGATTGTTTTTATTTTTCTTTGAAATTTGAAAAAAGGTGCATAATTTTAGATTTTTGATCGCAAAAGTCAAATTTAAGCATTTTTCCTCCAAATTTCAAATAAAATAAAAGAAATTTTGCCAATTTAATGTATTTTTAGGTGCTAAACAATTTTACTTAGTGAATTAAGTTGGAATTAATTAGTAAAGTTTTATAAATTATAAGATTTTGTAAAATTTTATTAATAAAATTCTATAAAATTTTAAGATTCACAAAACTTTACTAATTAGGGCGCTAACATTTATTAAATAATATTTTAGGGGGTAGGGGGTCAAGAAAAAATTTTACCTTAGTTAAATTTGATTGGCTAAAATTCTATTTATAGATTTTACCTGGGGTGGGGAGTAGTAAATGAATATTAGGTAATAAATGTCAGCGCCCTTAATTCTAATTTAATTTACTAAATAAAATTGTTTAGTATCTAAAAATACATTAAATTAGCAAAATTGTGTTTATTTTACTTGAAATTTGGAAAAAAAGATGCTTAAATTTGATTTTTTTTTTTGATCCAAAATTTAAAATTATACATTTTTTCTCCAAATTTCAAGAAAAATAAAAACAACATTGCCAATTTAATGTATTTTTAAATGCTAGACAAGTTTTGTAAGACTTTGTTAGTAAAATTTTGTGAATCATAAGATTTTGAAGAATTTTATTAATAAAATTCTATAAAATCTTATTATTCATAAATTTTTACTAATTGATTCTAACTTTATGCATTAAGTAATTGTATTCAGTATTTAAAAATATATTAAATTGGTAGAGTTGTTTTTATTTTACTTAAAATTTAATGAAATGTTGCATAAATTTGACTTTTTTGATCAAAAATTTAAAACTATGTACCTTTTGTTCAAATTTTAAGTAAAATAAAAACACTTAGCTAATTTGATGTATTTTTAGGTGCTTAACAAGTTTACTTAGTGAATTAATTAGTAAAGTTTTGTGAATTATAAGATTTTGTAAAATTTTATTAATAAATTCTATAAAATCCTATGAATCACAAATTTTTACTAATTGTAGCTATATGGTCGGCCTTGCTTGTTGCACCGACAGAAGCAGCAGTCACTATATGTACAGACAGTGCAGCAGCAATTCAGGCGATTCAAGCTGGTATGACAAAAGGGAAAAATAGCGAGATACTCAAAAGGAAAAATCTATGTCTGCTAGAGCACATTAACAGATTGGTAAAGATTAAGAAGCTAAAACTAAGACTGAGAAAAGTTAAAGGACATAGCAGAATCCCTGAGAATGAAGAAGCTGACAAGTTAGCTAAAGAAGGTGCATTAGGTGACAAAATTTTATTACCCAAATGGCCATGGAACAAAGGGGCATATACCGAGTTGAAATGGAAAAACATTAGAATGGACGACAGAACAAGAAGCTTTATTACACAGCTCACGGAAGTCAGTATGGATATAGAGTGGTCGCGTTTGAAGAGCATCACAAAATAGGTAAATACAAAAGGAGGGAAAGATACAGTAGTTTGGAAAGAGGTATGTAGAGATATCAAAAAAGTTAGGGGACAAAAATGTAAAAGTAGTATAAAAAATAGAGATTGGATTTTTAAGGTTAAATGTGTAAATAATTTGCTACCAACATTGCATGTATTAAATAGAAGAATTAGTAGTATATATAGTGATAATACTTGTATTATTTGTTAGAGAAAAATGGAGACTATGGACCATTTAGCTGAATGCTCATTGTTATAGCAGGACCCCGAACAATCTATGTGAGGTTATATTTGAGCATCATAGTAAAAATTTTTTTGGTTAGCAGTTTTGTTTTGGTAATATAAGCTATATTTCAAACATTAGATAAAACTTTTACTCAATTTTACCTTTTTTT